>JAQOWZ010000557.1:0-31553 GCA_035578165.1 Stenolophus ochropezus | reverse complement strand
TGATTTTTTACAAAAATATAGTCATATTTTACCTATTCTTGAAATGGATATTTTTGTTAAAACATTCATATTCATGCTTTAGAATCTATACTATGGATAATTTTAGTATTTGACATCCAAAAGTGACCAAAACGTGGTACAAACTAGATGATAAACATTCAATTTTCGGGTGTCATTTTAATGAATACGTTGTATATTGTAAGCTACATTGGCTGGATTTTAGAATACCTACCACAATTGAAATAGCAATTTTCGTGTTGCAATGTTTTCTTTTAGATAAAATATAATAAAGAATTATGAAATTCGGGCGCGGAAGCAAATATTTGTATGATTTATTACAAATTAAAGTCAGATTTTACCTATTCTTGATAAATACGTTGTATAATGTAAGCTACATGGGCTGGTTTCTAGAATACATATCACACTTGAAATACCAATTTTCTTGTTGCATTGTTTTTTGTTAGCTAAAATATAATGAAGAATTATAAAATTCGGACGCGGAAGCAAATATTCATATGATATTTTACAAAAAAAAAGTCAGATTTTACCTATTCTTGAAATGGATATTTTAGTTAAAACATTCATATTCTTGCTCTACAATCTATAATATGGATGGTTTTAAGCATTGGACACGCAAAAGTAAACAAAACGTAGTACCAATCAGATAATAAACAGTGAATTTTCGGGTGTCATTTTAATGAATACGTTGTATATTGTAAGCTACATGGGCTGGATTCTAGAATACCTAATATACTTGAAATAGCAATTTTCTTGTTGCAAAATTATAAAATTCGGGCGGGGAAGCAAATATTTATATGATATTTTACAAAAATAAAGTCAGATTTTACCTATTCTTGAAATGAATATTTTTGTTAAAACATTCAGATTCATGCTTTATCATAAAATAAAAAAATGGCGAATGATGATAGTAGTGCTCTTGGTTCTCTTAATACAAAAAAGAATTATTGCAAAATATGTAAACGTTGTGCGGTAACAAACACGGTGACATGTTCCATTTGTGCTTCTGTACTTCACATAAATTGCTGTGCAAAAAAGAAATTAGTGATAAGTGACAATAATTCAAAATGTTGTGCTCAAAGTCTAGTTGACACAAGTGATACTTTGGACTCTTTGACAAGCGAAATTGAATGTGCGCGCCTGGAAATAATGTATCTAAAAAAACTAATTAGTGAAAAAGACTCAATAATAAAAGATAAGAGTAAAATAATTAAAGATAAAGAGATGATAATATCTTTATTAAATAAACAAATAGTTACCACTCCAAAGGACATACCAGTGTCATCTATCGTCAAAAGTGTCGATACAAATAAACAATTTCATTTGAAAACAAATACTCAAGCGACACCTGACAAAATCTTAACAAGTCTGGTAGCGCAAAACACGACACCTGCAAGGTCAAAACCTTCAAATAAAAATAATAATGAACATAACCAAACAAAAAATGTAGTCGATCACGACAAAATACTGAACAATATGAGTAAAATTGACAAAGACCCAAAATTGTGGACTGAAGTAGTACGCAAAAAAAGAACACAAAAGAAGGTAGGAGTTGTAGGAAATGCAAAGGATGTTACTTCGATAAAAACTGCACCAAAGAAGGCATTTGTTTATGCGTCACGCATTAAACCAGGCACAAGCGCTGCAGAACTAACAGCTTTTCTTCAAACCGATTTTCCTGAAGTCATAGTGCAAGGTGTTGATTCTAAATATCCACAACATTATTCGTCCTTTAAAATAATTGTAAACTTATCCAATTTCAATGAAATTATGAAGCCCGAAAGATGGCCCACTAGTGCATACATCTCTAGGTTTTTTCAGCAGCGGAGCCAGCATCAGAAGAAAGTATGACGTCCCATACCACCTACCATGATCAACATGTCCTGAGCAACTCAGTTGTTAATTCGCAGTCACTAAGCATTGTCCATCAGAACATTCAGTGCCTAAGGCACAAAGTGGAAGAGCTTGAAATTTTTTTATATTCATTATCGTGCGACATTTTATGTCTTTCTGAACACTGGCTCTTTGAACATGAACCCCCTTCCTACAACATTGGTTTTGAGCTTGCATGTTCATTCACCCGAAGTTGTCATATACATGGAGGTGTTATAATATATTGTAAAAAACAACTCAATTTTCAAAACATTGATTTTATAAAAGATTTTAATATTGAATTCGTTTTTGAATGCTGTGGAGTAAAATTTAAACAAAATAATATTTTGCATTACGTATTAGTGGTATACAGGTCACCTGACTCAAATTTAAACTTATTTTTAAAACAATTAGATATTTGCCTGTCAAAAATTTTAGTAAAAGACAAAGACGCAAATATATTTATTTTAGGAGACTTTAACGTCAATGTCCTTTCAGAGAGTAACGAGAAAAAAACTTTCTTAGACACTTTGCATATACATAACTTATATCACACTATAAATGAACCAACGCGTATTACGGCAAATAGCAAAACTTGTGTTGATAATATTATCACAAATATCTCTCAAAATAAATACTCTGTGAAAGTCATCCATAATAACATTTCTGATCATTCAGCCCAATGTATAACAGTAAATTACACAAATGATAACAATTTAAAAAATACTTCAAATATAGTTAAAAAAAGAATATTTTCCGAAAGCAATATGTACCATTTTAAATTTTTACTTTCAAAGGAAACCTGGCACAATGTATTAAATGAAGATGATGTAAACCAATCCTTCAATAATTTTTTGGAGACTTTTCTGCATTACTTTGAACTTTCCCACCCAAAAACAATCATAAAAAATAATCGCCATAAAAATAAATCCTGGATAACCCATGATATTAGTAGTATAAGATACGACAACTCCCTCCGCGGAATGCAGACGATCTAATTAAGATAATGACTGGTATGTGTATTTTCAAAATTGGTGAAATTTTTTGATGTGACGTCGTAATGTGGAAATTGAATTTATTTGTTTCGATCTAATTAAGTTAATGACTGTTATGTATATTTTCAAAATTGGTGAAATTTTTTGATGTGACGTCGTGATATGAAAATTGAATTTCTTTGTTATTTTGAGAAGGGAAATAATTGGGAAATATATTTTAAATTATTTTGAAATTTATTTTATTAATTTGACATATTTGGGAAATGTATTTTACATTATTTTGTAATTTCAAACGATTTCATTTATGAGGGAAAGTTTCATTAGTTTTGAGTTTAAGATTACGGCATTATTTGGGATAACGACAATTCTATTATGAGGTAAATGTATAGCTATTATCATTAGTTGATTGGGGAAAATCTTTAACAGGGAGATAAAGGAAAATGTATTTTACATTATTTTGTAATTTCAAACGATTTCATTTATGAGGGAAAGTTGTATTAGTTTTGAGTTTGAGTCGCAAAATAAATTTGTAAAGATTACCAGATTATTTGAGATAATGGTTATATAGACCTAGAAAGTTGAATACAATATTTGAAAATATGAATATTTTTATGTGTCATCAACAGATTCATATATAAGTGAAGTCGGAAATTTAAAACTTTAGTATACAGACTATTATAGTGCTGTTATATTATCAAGAATTATCAAGATGTCCTCCACCAACTTGTGCTTCGACGACGACGACTTTGTTTTGCCTTATTCGGAAACCACCACGCCGATGACGACCTCCCCGAAGAAGCCCGTCATGAAGGCTACCAACATGTCATCATCATATATGGACGACCTCATCGTAGTGCCCCGGGAAGAAGATGTCCCGGAGGTAGAGCCATCGTCAAATGTAGAAAACGTCATCCCTGTAGCAGATAATGAGGTAGACGTAGCCATAGCAGCCGTAGAAGCGGAAATCCAGACCATTCTACACGAGATCGAGGAAGGTGAAATCGTGGCAGACAAAGAAGTTAATCTCGAGGACGAGATTAACTTTGTAGCGCCACAGGAGGCACCAACCGACTCAGTTGACGATATTTTAAATGAGGCTTTAACGGCCTTGTTTAAACGGACTCCAAAAAGAAGCCGGTCCGTTAGCGAAAGCGGGGAAGAGTCATCTTCAAAAAAGAATTGTAGCGAGCCACACGCTCAACCCTTTTTTGAAGATGAAATTAATTCAGAAGCCGATTCATTATTATCAAATAATGGTACATTAAACATTATAACGGGAGCAGCAGAAGTGGCGAATTTTATTTTCCCACCTAATAAACAATTAAGAGATAATAATGATCGGCTTTTGAATGTATGGACGATGCCTCTAGATGAGAATAGGATGAAATTTTTTGCGGTGGGCGTCGATCCCAATCCATCAATGAGAGTGGTAACTCGATTAGTGAGTGACGTGGTGAGAAAAAACTATATCGACATTGACAATTTTGAAGAATTTTTAAATTTTATTAAAAAAGTTAATTTAAAGAAAGTGTGTAGCAGACAGGAAATAGACCGTATTACGAGAGTAGGTGGTGTAGTTGTAAGTTTATTGCCAAAAGAACAATTAAAATTAAGGAATATTAATAAATTTTTAGTCTTAAGTAAAAATATGATAAATAGTTTAGTTAGAGTAGAAAATTTAATAAATAAGTACATTTTTAATTATAGGTGTAAGTATAATAATTTTAAGAATGAATATAAAAAATTAATTCAAGATGTAGTTGTATATAGTATTAGGTTTAATTTGGATTTAGATATTAGTTTATATAATTGTATATATAATAATAATTATTTAGAATTTAGGAATATATTTAATGAAATGTATATATATTATAAGCATAAAACTTTAAAAGACGTAAAGTGTGCAGAGGTATTTATTATGAGGGAAAATAAATATATAATGTAGTTATAAATAAAAAATATTTAAATACATAATTTTTATATTTATACCTACATCTATCCTTATTTGAAAAGTTTATTATATATTTCTTGCATACTAGGTAATTATGGAAACCCTAAGCTGTTAATGACACGTAAATACTCGTGTATATAAAGAGGCAGGTAAACACAAATCCATTAGTATAGTTACATTTTGTATCGGTGTAACAAGTATCGATTTCGCTATGGATCAGCAAAATTTTGAAAACTTTTTCCGCATCTGCGAAGAAATTGTAGAAACATCTCTTTCCGAAGAAGAAAATTATAACGCGTTTTTTGAAATTTGTGAAAACATAATTGATGAAACTCTACAAATCGGTAGGGGTGTAAATAATTTAGAAGGAATTGATGAAAATGGTGCGCGGTTTAACATTGTTTCTGACATTCAGAAACACGCAAAACGGTTTAATGTGTTGGGGCGAAGAATTACATTCAGTGTTAGTGAGCCTCCACAAACTGAAAACCCTATAACTTGGTTCTACGACGGTTTGAAAGCCGTTGTGGAATATGTGATGGAGATGTGCAATCCGAGTGATTACGTGGGATTTATTTTCCAAACGCCGCGTTTGGAAAACGGACCAGCCTGGTTAAGTTACCGCCGCGCCGATCAGTTGCATATCGATGTCGTCTGGGAGTCCCTGGAGAAGATCCTGCAGAGTAATAAGGAAGTATTTTCCGATGGTCATTTTACTATAGAAATGACCAAAGTAACAATGCCTTCTCGACGAAAACATGGGGTAATACACATTATTAATAATGACAATTTATGTTTACCGCGAGCACTAGTTGTAGCAGAGTCATTAATTACAAAAGATCCGTCTCATAAATATATTGTCGAAGACAAACATGGGATACAGGGGACGCGAGCACGAGAATTACTGTTGAATGCTAACGTACGTATAAATGATAATGGAGCGGGTATTCCCGAACTCACGGAATTCCAACGCTATTATGCTAATTATAACATTGTTGTATATGAGTATAATAGTCGCGGAAATGTGATTTTTGAAGGTATGAAAGGAAAAAATCTTGCACGACTGAATCTTTTATATCATCAGAATCATTACTCAGTTATTAGAAGTTTACCGGCTACATTTTCATGCAGATATTTTTGCGAGCAATGCCATATTCCCTATAACAACCGCGGTGGTCATACTTGTGAAAATATCTGCGCGTATTGTTATTATTCTCCTGCATGCGCTCCTGTTTACGAAATGTTATCTTGCGACGAATGTGGTGGAAATTTTCGAGGAGAACATTGTTTCAAAAATCATAAAACAACCCGGTGTAAAATATTAAAAAAATGTCAACAATGTTTAAAAATATATCAATGTAAGACTAAGAGACATCATGTATGCGGGGAGACATATTGCAAACTTTGCTACAACTATCATGCTCCAAATAATTTCTGTTACATGGTAAAAGATACAAAAACTCTAAAGGATAATAGTTTATTCATTTATTATGATTTTGAGACTAGGCAAGAAAAAAGAAATGGGGAAAATTTTGAACATGAAATTAATATATGTGTATTACAACAATCGTGTTCTGTTTGCTGTGATATTTCGGACATAAAACAATTTTGTAGTACATGTGGCATCCGTGAGCACATTTTTACAAATAATCCACTCAAAATTTTTTAACCTATGTTCTAGCACCTCGTACTTCATTTTCTTCCGTAGTTTGCATTGCACATAACGCAAAATCCTTCGACTGTCAATTTATTTTAAAGTATTTAGTAGAAGAACAAAATATGAAACCAAATTTAATTTTAAATGGGTCAAAAATCATGATGTTACAAATTAATCATGTAAAATTTATCGATTCGTTAAATTATCTTCCTATGTCATTAGCCGCGCTACCAAAAACAATGGACTTGTCCCCAACGATTAAAAAGGGTTATTTCCCTCATTTTTTTAACAAAGAAGAAAATCAAAATTATGTCGGGCCACTACCTTCTGCTAAGTATTACGGAGTAAATGATATGTCTATTTCTGCACGACAAAAATTTTTAGAATGGTACACTAGTCAAAAAGAAAATAATGCCGTTTTTGATATGAAAAAGGAATTAGTTGAATATTGTGTATCAGATGTTGATATTTTACGTCGTGTCTGTGAAAAATTTAGAAAAACGTTTATCCAGGATTGTAAATTGTGTCCATTTTCTAATTCGGTAACTATTGCATCTGCCTGCAATACTGTTTTCCGTCGTTTATTCTTAAAACCAGAAACAATTGGAATTATTCCTCGTAGAGGATATAGATTAAAGGATAATCAGTCCAAAATAGCATTAATGTGATTGATTCAACAAGAAATTTCGCGCGGAATTCAGATTCAACATGCAGGCAATGGTTCCGAAGCAGTTATTGAAAATAAATTTAAAGTCGATGGTTATTATGATGCAGATAAATTAGTATTTGAATTTTTAGGATGTTTTTGGCATGGGTGTGTGTTGTGTTTTCGGACAAATAGAGACAAAAAATTATATAATAGTACTAAAGAAACTTTAGAGCATAGATATCAGAGAATATTGGAAAAATTGAACAAAATTCAAAATTTAGGATATACAGTTATAAAAATTTGGGAATGTGAGTTTAGAAAAACATTAAAGAATGACAAAAATTTAGAAAGGCAGCTTAATAATCACCCGACTTTAAATTATTTACCATTAGAACCACGGGATGCATTTTTCGGGGGTCGAACAGGTAACACGACGTTATATGCAAAAACGGAAATCAACGAAAAAATTAAATACGTTGACGTGTGTTCGCTATACCCGTACGTTTGTAAATATGGAAAATATCCCATAGGTCATCCAAAACTTTTTGTGGGTTCAGAATGTGACGTATTATGCCCCAATAATAATATTGACAATGTCGAAGGATTAATAAAATGTACTATTTTACCACCCAGTGATATGTTCCATCCAGTGTTACCTCGTAAAGCCCATGGAAAACTTATGTTCGTTTTATGTCGGAAATGTTGCGACGAATTAGAACAGAATAATTGCACGCACGAAGACCATGACAGACAATTCATCGGAACTTGGGTTGCTGACGAAGTACGGCGCGCTGTATCTTTAGGATACAGAATTATAAATATTCACGAAATATGGCAATACCAAGTTACCGTATATGACAAAGAGACCCAAACGGGAGGGTTATTTGCTAGCTACATAAATACGTTCCTGAAAATGAAACAGGAAGCTTCAGGATATCCCAACGACTGCAATGACGATGTTAGCAAAACGGAATACCGGAAGAGTTATTTTGAGCAAGAAGGAATTCAACTAGATCCCGACAACATAGAAAAAAATGCGGGAAAGAGATCCATTGCTAAACTCATGTTGAATTCTTTTTGGGGTAAGAAAATATATTTTATATAATAATTATTATTTTACTAATACTCATATGTATGTTCAGGTAAATTTGCCCAGGCAGAGAATATGCCGCGAACAACGACCGTTTCCTGTGCTGAGGAGCTATACGAGCTATTGGCGAATCCTGCAGTAGAGGTCCAGCGAATACTTCCGGCCGGTGACCAGATGCTGTACGTGACTTCACGCCAGCAGGAAGAAGCCGTGGACCAGCTTCGCACAGTGAACGTCGTAATCGCGGCTTATACTACGGCCCAGGCAAGACTTCGTTTGCATGAATTTTTAGAACCTCTAGGTCGTAGAGTATTATACTACGACACAGATTCTATTATATATCGCCATTTAGAAGGCCAGTATGAACCACCGATTGGTAATTTTCTGGGTGATCTCACCGATGAACTGGCCTGCTATGGTGATGGTAGTTATATAACAGAATTTGTTTGTGGAGGGCCTAAAAATTATGCTTACAAAGTATTTTCACCAACGACCAGTGAAACAAGTGAGGTTTGTAAAGTGAAAGGATTTACTTTAAATTATAAAAATTCAAAACTGATTAACTTTACCGCCATGAAAAGTTTAATATTAGAGACAAATAAACCAAACCCTGTGATAGTGAGTAAAAATATAAGGTGTACCAGTGATCATAGTGTTAACACAAAGGTAGAAACTAAAACATTTAGTATAAACTTTATGAAACGCCGATTAGTGGACAATATAAGTAGTGTACCTTATGGGACTAAAAGAGCTAGATATAATTAATTTGTAGTTTATAGATAGTTAATAAGATTACTATTAATTAGTTCATAAGAATTAGTTTAAGCTATGTGATAATATTTACTGTACATAATTTCTGATATTTTTGTATATACACTTGTTTTAAAATAGATATAGTCGCATATTTACATGTATAGCAATACTAATTGACTTTTAATTATCTACCTACCTACCTTGTATAATAAAAGAGGTCAAAATATTTAAATGTCATTGTGAATCCATACATTGTTGTATTCAGTTATTGTAGTAATTTTAAAATAGGGCGTCTACAAATAAAATGTACGTGGTTGAGTCGACTGAAAATTGGGACTATGTGGACCATCCTACTTATAAGCCGATGGAGCATTTGAAAGACAAGAAGATTATTTTGGTACCCACTGTCAAAATGTCAAAAAAGGCTAAGAAAAATTTTCGTATTGCCGAAAGAAATAGATGGAAGAATCTAACTTCAAATCCAACGTCCGAGGCGCAGTCATCGCAAAGTGAACCACTCATGGACATACATTGTTGTATTCAGTTATTGTAGTAATTTTAAAATATGGCGTCTACAAATAAAATGTACGTGGTTGAGTCGACTGAAAATTGGGACTATGTGGACCATCCTACTTATAAGCCGATGGAGCATTTGAAAGACAAGAAGATTATTTTGGTACCCACTGTCAAAATGTCAAAAAAGGCTAAGAAAAATTTTCGTATTGCCGAAAGAAATAGATGGAAGAATCTAACTTCAAATCCAACGTCCGAGGCGCAGTCATCGCAAAGTGAACCACTCATGGATGGGGTGTAAATTATAAAAAAATAATAGTATTTTATAAATATGTATTTATTTATTATTATGTATACTAAATAAAATATTTATTTAAAATTATTGAGTTTTATTAAAATAATAATGAAACATATACTTTATAAATTGATCATTTTCATGCTTATTATAATTGCTGAACAATTTTATAAAATCACTATGTTTATAAAAATTCATTCGAAATAACAAATACATTAAACAATAATAACCACAAACAGATGATGTGTAATCTTGCAAAGTGAGCGTGTTGTAAGTCCATTCCTTTGTGTTTCTTTTAAGAAAATCCCTATGCTGTTGTACATATGGCGGACGTCCATAACTGTCAAAGTATGTACCGTAACCCTGTCGATCAATGAAAATTGCTACCCAGTGTGTACCAGGTAAAGTATCAGTGGTGGGACTCTGTATTGTAGCTATCGCTTGCTATCGTCGCTAAGTAATATAGTTATCAAAAATTGAACTCTGTATAGTCGCTAAACGACGCTAGCGATTGCTAATGTACACTAACTTAGCAACAAAATATTAGATGTTGTTATCTTCAGTTATCATAAAATAATAATATTGACATCTTGACATTGTCTATGTCTATTTGTCAGACTGTTTATAATAATAGAAATTATTAAAATGGAAGGTATGATATAATTATAATGTACCTATTCCAATATTACATATATATTTTTTTCGTTTTGACATTAATAATAAATTCCTAATTTAACATTTTTTGGCAGCTGCAGCACGGGAATGAGAATAACGGAGATTTTGTCAATATACGGTCATTTAGCGAAGTATAACGTTAAAATTTACATTTATAACGTTAACTGAAAATTCTGTATTTATAATCAAAATAAAGTCTAAATAAATCAATATATCTTTCATCTGGCAGTTGAAACGGATCACTGGTGTCACGTAACAATCTCATTTCACTTCTATTAATTCGTATTAATCTACGTCGTTCTTCTTCAATTAACAGTAATCTCCTTACAGGTAACATTGTCTAGTATCCTTTTATATTAAAAAATGTAAAATCAATCAAATTTGAATTCGGATACTATGTCAAAAGATAATTTTGACAGATATAAAACAAATTTCCCTATAATATATATCAAAGTTACCAAAAAGTTACGGAAACAGCCGAACTATTTAGCAAATGAGTTACAGAGTACAACTGTTGATAAATCTATTTGTTATCGCTAGCTAGCTAAATATTTATCAAAATTTTACAGAGTCCCACCACAGGATCGGTATTAACAACAAGGGCACATGGAAAGTTAACATATCGAGGTAGATTATTCGCTGCATATACTCCATAATCGCAAATATTTTTGAAATACTTTCTAAATATTTTCTGAATAAATGCAGCATTCATTTTCTTTAACAGCACGAGTACTTTTGTCTAACTAAATTTGAATTCAGTGTTGTAGGAATATATATATATATAGGAAAATAGTAAAACTAAAGCAAATATAATTAACATTTTATTATATATATAAATTAAATACAAATATATTTCACATATTAACTACCATAATCTACAATAACATTTCTATTTTTATCAATTTCTATAATATTATCAAATTCAGCATATATAACACAATTTACAGTTTCAGTAAGGGATGATTCAAAACCAACTTCTATTCTTAAAGAACCATGCCGTGTCAAATTCCAGTGTACCATTGAATTTGCCGCTAGATCAGGTGTCAAATCAAATGCTGTTAAACAATATCCATTTGGAAAGCTGTCTCTGTCGATACTGTTACCGCTGTTTCCGAAATGTATGCCTGTTCCTGAGAATAATGTGTTATACATTTGAATATATGATTTTTTATCTCCAAATGACGGTTGAAGAGGTTTCGAAGGCAGTTGCTGTCCATTTACACATAATGATAAGTAGTTGATTTTAAAATTTTCAAAGTTGAAAGGATTAAGTTTAAAATCTCCGTTAAATGCTTTATTAGATACAAATCCTATTATACACCTCTTAGGACGTTGACCTAAGAAAATATTATCCAGAGATTTCCCTTGGACCCCTATGGGTATCGTTATGGCTTTCACTTCCGCTCTGGTGATGGCGTACTTAGCAGTCGATACTTCTAGAGCTTTATTATGGGCTAATAAAATACTTGGATTCAATTTTATACGTCGAACAAGTAATGTGGCCTCGTTAATTTGAACTTTATAGTTTGAGTCCGTTCCCAATAAATTAAAACTATCCCTTGAACGAACTAATTGTATTCTCATTTCTACACCATTAAGTAAAAATTTTTCTTGATTAAATATATCAATATGAAGATGTCCGATCATATCAACATTATTACTCTTTTCAGTAAATTTTTGACGTTTATTATATCCTGTATTACTGCTTGCGTCTGTATTATTCATCTTTCCAGCATCGTCAGAATACCACAAACTAGAAGTGAGGTGAGTCTCTTTGGCATCTTTACCATAATTTAATAAAGACTCGATATATGCTCTATAAGCGTAAGTGTTATTCGGCGGAGATACAAGTTTTTGATTTAAATATATGTCAACTTGACTAAACATTGGATGAAGCCAGTTATTGACAGGTCCTATGTTTTCTGCTTCACTTAAACTAGAATTATCAGTTTTAATAATTTTAGCATTTATGTAAATCATTGTTTGAGATAAATCAAGATAATCCTCTCCATGACCGGGTATAACAAATTCTATTGGGCCATCTTCAGTAATGGAAGACAATGGTTTATAGTTTACCCATTGTCCGCTTTCAATACTTGTCTGTGTAGGTGGTATAGCAAATAAATCTAATTCAGTTTTAATACATTCGCAAGATTGAGCGTGTAGGAATGCCATTTTAATCAAATATATCTATTTGTCTACGACGTTTTTTGTTCTTTACGGCAGGACGTAAAGTTTTCGAATGAGTTAAGTTCTTAACAATTCTCTTCTTTTTATAGCCTGAGCCTTTCATTAATTTTTCAATTTTATCATCAGCTTTACGTTTCAAATTGACCCCCACTTCTGCAATACGTTTTTTGAATGATTCTTTGGGTGAGTGATTCTCACTAAGATCACCTAGGAAATTAATTCCTGTATTTAATGCTTCTTTACCAAGGGCACCGACACCTTTTCTTATTAACGGTAGAACACTTCTAAATAACCCACTAAAGAAACTTCCTATACCATGACCCCGTTGAAATTGGTTCCCTTTGTATACAGTTCCAATACCACTGCCTGCTTGTACATTATAATATTGTTGATATGGACAAGTTGTCATGATGATCGTCGGAAATGTAGTTTAACGCACAACGTACCAAACTGAAATGGTGCTAAATAACCATCATTTGTCCTTATATCTATTTCTATGTTTGTAAATTCTCTTCTTAAAACAGGAACGAAGTGAGGCTGTGCGTATGATATCATTTCATTAGATCCGAAAACATATTTATCAGTTTTTACATGAACAATTCTTAACAACTGAGTAACAACATCTCCCACTACTTGAGGTTCAATGATGTCACAATAAATGAATAATTGTGGAGGAATTCCTAACATTAAATTTGGTAAATTTATCGATATTTTCTGTTTAGATATATCAGTGAATGGTGAATATCCAAGTTGTAATGCTAATCTTGGAGATAATTTTAAGGAGGTTATGTCTGTATTTTTTAATTTTGCTATTACTCGTTTTTCTGTCTTGTCATAAGAAAATGCCACATATTCATTAATTGTTATATTTTTATTCATTTCATGTAATACGCTATCAACGCTATCATAATTTTTCGAAGGTATTTTTGCTTGTTCATAATTTTCTATTGACTGATTTTCGTGTTTCTTTACTATATTAATTTTAACTTTGTTTTCTCTTTCGTTAATGTTATAAATCGAACAAGGAAAAATTATTTCTGATAATGCTACTTCCCATGAACCTTCTAGTTTTATATTCTGAGGTAGTTGTGTAGTAAAATGTGTAGTTTTATTATTTGGAAAGTATTGCATAGAGTTATTGCTAGGCAATGTTATAAAAAATTCTTTCTCAATCATGATTTAATAAACGAAGTGAACTTGCTGATATCCAAGAATTAAATTTGTCACTGTAACCTTTCCCCTTGACTAGAAGCTTCTTTCTGTGACGAGTTCCTTTAGAAGCCAGTATTTTATCAATCTTATACATTGTGTCAGGTTCGATAAAAACTTTCTGTAGTTCATTTTTGTAAAAAGTGCCCTCTATAACTTCATTATTTAAATCTTTTAGTTTATAAACGACAGGAACTCTATTACTAATAGCATATATTTTAAATAATTCTTCACTCCAGTTTGATTCATACCCTTTTTCAAATATATTTTTATATTTAGATATTCGCACAATATCTCCAATATTTAATTTTTTCTGATTATCGTTTATTTTTTGTTTATTTTTATTCTGATTTCTCCATATTTCTAATATATTAGTATCATTCACCTCACACGGAGCCGAATTTATCGATCGATGTTTTGTTTTATTATAAGAAGTAATTAGATCTTGTAATATATCTATATATCTATATGTATTTTTATATGTGAAATAGCGATACATTTTTGTTTTCAAAGTTCTGTTAAACCGTTCAACAAAACAGGCCTTAGTATCAGGATTATGAGTCACGTAAAATTTAACATCATTTTCATTCAAATACGATTTTACTGATTTCGCAATAAATTCTGATCCCTTGTCTGTTTGTAGATAAATTGGTTTTCTTTCATTAAATATAATTTTAAGTGCTTGAATAACCGATGAAGGTTTTTTATCCATCAATGGAATGGCCCAGGCATATCGACTGAATACATCAATAACTGTTAAAATGTACTTATGATTATCGTTAAAACGGCTTAACTTTCTCATGTCGTTAAGATCCGCCTGAAACAGGTCAGATATATTTGTATCTCGGTAAGAATTTCTTTGAAAATGCTTTCGAGCGGGCTTATGTAAAGTATAGGCATCCTGAGAACTAATCCATTTTCGTATTTCACCGGGTTTGTATTGTTCTTTCATATAGTTTATTAAATTATTTGCTCCAGAAAAACCAGCAGAATGTGATGGATCATA
This sequence comes from Stenolophus ochropezus, assembly GCA_035578165.1. NCBI lineage: Eukaryota > Metazoa > Arthropoda > Insecta > Coleoptera > Carabidae > Stenolophus > Stenolophus ochropezus. The sequence goes on along the minus strand of JAQOWZ010000557.1, from coordinate 16,680 downwards.
GTAAATATTAGATAGTTGTTTATTCATTATGAAAACGAAAAGCGTTTCCACTTTTGTTTTGTAGATCTCGTGATGTCGTCGTCGTCGTCAAACAGTAAACCAGTATTTTCTCTCTTAGATTTTGACTTGCGTTTACCAGAAATTTTAATTTCTGGTTCTAAGACAAACAATTTTTTTCTCTCAGGATTTTTAATTAACTCGGTAGGAATATTTATAATTTTCAATGCTTTCACAAAATCTTCCCAACCATTTGGTTTGTTATATTTTTTATATCTTATAATATCTCCTACTAAATCTGATATATTTGAATTGGGAATTTGTTTATTATTTATATAAACTAACCCTTTTTCATCCCACGAAATAATATTTTGTACTTGTAATCTTTGCATTAGTAAACGGGCATTTTCTCGATGCGATTTTGGTATTACATTTATTATATGTTCAATATCGTCTTGTTTCTCTGCTCGCAAATTAGTATCTGCGGGTAATTCCTGTTCAATCGGTAGTTTTATAGGTTCCCTATTTTGTTTTTGAAAATATAAATATCTCTGCAAAATTTCTTGATATTTCCGCCACTTTTCATATTCTGATATATTTTGTTTTAAAACATCATTCATATCATTATCTAACTGATTAGTTATGTTTTCCTCTTCTTTAACACTATTTTGTATACGATTTAAATTTTCGGGAGATATCAAGATCAACTTCTTAGCATGTTCCATATTTATTAATAGTACAGTACTCCTGTTAAAAGTGGCGTTAATAGAAATGGTAAGAAAGCTCCACCGGACTGTACTAATACACGTTTCTTCTTTTTCCAATTTTCACCACGTTTAACAAGTTTTCTTAAAACTTTTTTATGTCGCCCCAGATCAAGTTGTTGTTTTCGACTGAGAGGAATTTTACCATGTAAAATATTATAAACACATTCACAAATACATTTAATTGAATTACAATCAGTATGTTTTAATAATGCTAACCTATATTTTGGTTTAAGCATATGTAGAGCGCGTAGAAATTCGGCGTTGTTTATTACAGTTCTACTCATTTTTATGAAATAATGTCAGGCATGTTTTTACATATATATTTATATGTTTTTTTAGGTAAATAAATATATGTAAGTCCATCACGTGACGTACGAAAACGTAACCAATCGGGAGTATTTTGTTTAAGATCGAAAATTAAATATCCATGTGGTTCAGATGTTGCATCATTATAAGATTCTTGTACGAATTTTACATTTTCCGGAAAAATTTGTCGTGATAAGTGTAGAATTTGTGCCCTATCTCTAGGGTTTTTAAAATAAATTATGTAATTTGCATTAAGTGAAATATCTCGCTGACCTTTTCCTTGGTGAAATAAATTTTGAGTAAGAAAAAATACTGATAAATTTTTATGATGAGACCATTTAGTAAATATATCAACAACGCGACCATCTGTTTCTCTCATTAAATCATCAATTATCATTAATTGAGGATAACTTCCATCAATACTTTCTATATCGGGTAAGCCTTCAATAAATTCTACGCCTTTTATTGTGTTGTATAAACTTTGCCAAGTTCCATAGTGCCAATATATATTTTTAAATGTCGTATCACTCATATTGTTAATATCGTTCAAGAAATTATTAACGAAATAAGATTTTCCACTACCTGACGGTCCTGCAATTATTGCAGAAAATGGGTGTTTAAATTTTGTACACATGTTAACAGCATGAAGTAATGGATAACACTAAACATCAAAAATAGTTGAGTTATATTTATGGTAATAATAGGTAAAATATGTAATAAATTAGAAAATATAATATACAGTTCCGTTTTATTTACAATATATACATATATAGTAAATTACAATTTTTCAAATTCTACTAATCTAGCTTGTTTGCCAACACCATAATCTTTTATACCAGTAAATTTTATACACCATCCTGTAATATTTGTTTTTTTCAACTGACATAATTGTTCATCAGTCAAGTCGTCAAACCGCGATGGAAGATATGTTACAAAGTCTTCACATTCAGCAATTATTTTTCTTCCAAATCCTGTGGTAATAGCTTTAATATCAATTAAACGATATTGTTTATTAACTTCTAGATCTGTAAGTTTCTTCCGGGGTTTAATGTCTCCCAGCTGCCCTTTCTTATTTAGCGTTGCAAAGTCCATTTCTGCTTAACTATAAATAAAATATTAGCAACTATTAATAAACGAAAATATCTTTCGATATTCTTACCTGAAGATTAGTGATACTTAATGCGTCTCTGTGTACCAGCGGTCAAAGAATAATTTCTGTTAAACGAGAACTTCTTTATATACATGCTAATTCATAAAAAAATTCTCTTTTAACCTTCAAACTAAAATTAGAACATTCCTCTTTTACTACCATATTTCGTTTTCCAAAATAAGCATGTACGAGTAATAGAGTTCGAAACAGAAACAAATAATAAAATATTTAACTTCTCTTCAATTGTTCGACAGATATGGATAGGTAAAATGGTGTTAATTGAAAATACGTGTATTTTATATATATGTATTTAATTTAATTTAATAATTTTTATACGACTATATCTACAATTTAATACATTCATATCTTCATTGTCTTCATCGGTCGTGTTTTCTTCATCATCGTCGTCGTCTATATCGGTCATGGCTGCATCTTCTTCCGCATCTATGACGATGACCTCGTCGTCTATGAACATAGGGGTCGGTGGAGGCAAACCTACATGGTCTTCACCCCAACTCATGTTGAGGATGGCTACGTCCATGTCATCGTTTTCTATAAGGACGGCGTCTCCCGAAGTCGATGGCGTCATCTCTGTATAGACTTCTGGTATTGTCCATGATGAAACAAACACCACGTCGTCGTTGTACGGCGCCATCTCCTCCTGGTTATCTAACGTCGGCTCCGAGGCTGTCGACGGCGTCATCTCTGTAGAAACTTCTGGTATTGCCCCCGAAGAAACAAATACCACGTCGTGATTGAGCGGCGCCATCTGCGTCGAGGTTGATGTAGGGGAAGTTATGTCATCGTTAACTCTGATGTAACACATCTCGGTGGTCGACAATAATATATCAGTACTATGTTAGACTGTATACTAAAGTTCTAAATTTCCGAACATCTCTTTTTATTTGCGATTCAAACTCAAAACTAATACAACTTTCCCTCATAAATGAAATCGTTTGAAATTACAAAATAATGTAAAATACATTTTCCTTTATCTCCCTGTTAAAGATTTTCCCCAATCAACTAATGATAATAGCTATACATTTACCTCATAATAGAATTGTCGTTATCCCAAATAATGCCGTAATCTTAAACTCAAAACTAATGAAACTTTCCCTCATAAATGAAATCGTTTGAAATTACAAAATAATGTAAAATACATTTCCCAAATATGTCAAATTAATAAAATAAATTTCAAAATAATTTAAAATATATTTCCCAATTATTTTCCTTCTCAAAATACATTTACCTCATAATAGAATTGTCGTTATCCCAAATAATGCCGTAATCTTAAACTCAAAACTAATGAAACTTTCCCTCATAAATGAAATCGTTTGAAATTACAAAATAATGTAAAATACATTTCCCAAATATGTCAAATTAATAAAATAAATTTCAAAATAATTTAAAATATATTTCCCAATTATTTCCCTTCTCAAAATAACAAAGAAATTCAATTTTCATATCACGACGTCACATCAAAAAATTTCACCAATTTTGAAAATATACATAACAGTCATTAACTTAATTAGATCGAAACAAATAAATTCAATTTCCACATTACGACGTCACATCAAAAAATTTCACCAATTTTGAAAATACACATACCAGTCATTATCTTAATTAGATCGTCTGCATTCCGCGGAGGGAGTTGTCGTATCTTATACTACTGATATTAAATTGTGGTCTCAAAAACTTAAACAGTTATACGACTTTTATAAATTAGGGCTCATTAACAAACAAAAATATAATACATATAAACACGAATATCGTACCCATATATTCAATGCAAAAAGAGATTTCAATAAAACCAATATAAAAAACTGTGGTAATAATACAAAACAAATATGGAACATTATAAATAACAACTTAAACGACAAGTCTACTTGTAATAAAAAAATTAGTAGTCTTACAGATGGCACAAAAACAGTTGTTAGTCCAGTAGATATTGCTAACATGTGTAATAATTATTTTATAAATCTTCCACAGAACATTAAACACGGTCTACCCACAAATTCTCATCAAAACTCAAATTATAATGTAACAAAATGTGCAACATCTATTTTCGTAGACCCTATTACTGAACCCGAGCTCATTTCTTTAATTAAATCACTAAAAAATTCTTCTACAGGAATTGATGAGATTTCTAGTAACGTACTGAAAAGTTGTCATGAACAGATTCTTACGCCATTACTGCATTGTATAAATTTATCCATTTCAAATGGTATTTTCCCAGACAGGTTAAAACTGCTTAAAGTTATTGCTTTACACAAAAAAGAGGATAAATCAAATGTAGCAAATTATCGTCCTATTACTATAGTCTCCGCTTTTCATAAACTTTTTGAAAAAAGTATGTTATTAAGAATTCTCACATTTCTGAAAAAGAATACAATCTTAATTGAAGAACAACATGGATTCAGAAAAGGCTGCAGCACAACATCTGCCTTGTTAAATTTTTTAGATGAGATTTATAACACAGTAGATAAAGGTAACAACATACATGGCATATTCTTAGATTTGTCGAAGGCCTTTGACTGCGTAAACCACGAAATGCTCTTGGATATTTTGGATAATCATGGTTTCAGAGGAATCTGTAATGATTGGTTCCGTTCATACCTCAGTAACAGAAAGCAATTTGTGTTTTACGAAAGTCAAAGGTCCGTGTCTCAGCCAGTGAATTGTGGTGTACCGCAAGGCTCGATTTTGGGACCAATATTGTTTATTCTTTACATTAATGGAATAAAAAATATGCTCCCCTACCACCGTTTCGTCTTGTATGCAGATGATGTTGCTTTTTTATCACCAACAGTACACGAAATATCTAATATTGTTGACAACTTATCTCTTTGGTTTGCCTCTTTAAATCTTGGACTTAACATTAATAAATCGACAATGATTAGTTTTTCAAATACTAATAAAAATAATAACATATCTATAAATTGTAGTGGGCAATCATTGGTACATGTTTACAATACTAAAGTTCTAGGTTTACATATTCAAGAAAATTTAAAGTGGGATACACATGTCGATTCAATTTGTAGTACTTTGTCTTCGTTATGTTATGTAATTAAAAGACTAAAATGTATGACAGATGTTCATATAACTAAAACTTTTTACTTTTCCAAATTCTACTCCATATTATGTTACGGAATAATTTTTTGGGGAAATTCTTCCAGTGCTATTCGTGTTTTTAAACTTCAGAAACATGCGTTGAGAAACATATTTTCTTTGAACAAAAGATCATCCTGTAAAGATATTTTTAAAACAGAAGGTTTTTTAACTTTACCTTGTATTTATATTTATAATGTTGTTCTACTTACTAAAACTAATATAAATAAATTGCCTACAAAAAGCGATATTCATGGATACGATACTCGTGCAAAATTAAATCTTCAAATACCCAAAATTAGACTAAATAAAACAAAAAGTAACCCAAATTATTATGGATTGGTCTTATACAATAAACTGCCTAATACTCTTAAAGATATTACTGATATTAATAAGTTTAAAAGAGAAATAAAAAACTATTTAATAAAAAAAGCATATTATGATGTAAATGAATTCATAAATGATAACTTTTAATATAGTGCTATTTTATATTGCATATTTTTTTTCATGTATTTATTTGTACATTTTTTCATGTATGTATTATTGTACACTTTTTTCATGTATTCTTTATATATTTTGACTTTTTCTATACCGCTGAATTAAGGTCGTTGGAAATAAAAATTATTATTATTATTATTATTATTATTATCATCTATACTATGGATGGTTTTTAGCAGACATGCAAAAGTGACCAAAACGCGGTTATTTATTTACAAAAATAAAGACAGATTTTACCTTTTCTTGATGAATACGTTGTATATTGTAAGTTACATGGTCTGGATTCTAGAATACCTTCCACACTTGAAATAGCAATTTTCTTGTTGCAATGTTTTCTTTTAGCTAAAATATGATGAAGAATTATAAAATTCGGGAGCGGTAGAGATTTTTTTACAAGAATAAAGTCTGATTTTACCTATTCTTGTTAAATACTTTGTATATTGTAAGAAATAGAAATTTTCTTGTTGCAATGTTTTCTTTTAGGTAAAATATGATAAAAAATTATAAAATTCGGAAGCATATATTTATATGATTTTGTACAAAATAAAGTCAGATTTTACCTATTCTTGACAAATACGTTGTATATTGTAAGCTACATGGGCTGGATTCTAGAATACCTACCACACTTGAAATAGCAATTTTCTTGTTGCAATGTTTTCTTTTAGCTAAAATATGATTATGTATTATAATATTCGGGCGCGGAAGCAAATTTTTATATGATTTTTTACAAAAATAAAGTTAGATTTTACCTATTCTTGATGAATAAGTTGTATATTGTTAGCTAGATGGGCCGGATTCTAGAATACCTACCACACTTGAAATAGCAATTTTCTTGTTGCAAAGTTTTCTTTTAGCTAAAATATGATGAAGAAATATAAAACTCGGGCGCTGAAGCAAGTATTTATATGATTTTTTACAAAAATAAAGTCAGATTTTACCTATTCTTGAAAGGATATTTTTGTTAAATCATTCATATTCATGCTTTAGGATCTATACTATGGATAGTTTTTAGCATTGGACATGCGAAAGTGACCAAAACGCGGTACCAATCAAATAATAAACATTTAATTTTCGGGTGTCGTTTTAATGAATACATTGTATATTGTAAGCTACATGGGCTGGATTCTGGAATACCTCTCACACTTGAAATAGCAATTTTCCTGTTGCAATATTTTCTTTTAGCAAAAATATGATGAAAAATTATAAAATTCGGGCGCGAAAGCAAATATTCATATGATTTTTACGAAAATAAAGTGAGATTTTACCTTATCTTAATGAATACGTTGTATATTGTAAGCTACATGGGCTAGATTATAGAATACCTACCACACTTGAAATAGCAATTTTCTTGTTGCAATGTTTTCTTTTAGCTAAAATATGATGATAAACTATAAAACTCGGGCGCAGAAACAAATATTTACATGATTTTTTACAAAAATAAAGTCAGATTTTACCTATTTTTGAAGAATACGTTGTATATTGTGAACAACATTTTCTGGATTCTAGAATACCTACCACACTTGAAATAGCAAATTTCTTGATGCAATATTTTCTTTTAGCTAAAATATGATGAAGAATTATAAAATTCGGGCGCGGAAGCAAATATTTACATGATTTTTTACAAAAATTAAGTCAGATTTTACCTATTCTGGAAAATTATATTTTTGTTAAAACATTCATATTCATGCTTTAGGATCTATACTATGGATAATTTTAGCATTGGACATGCAAAAGTGACCAAAACGTGGTACCAATCAGATAATAAACATTCAATTTTCGGGTGTCATTTAAATGAATACGTTGTATTTTGTAAGCTACATGGGCTGGATTCTAAAATACCTACCACACTTAAAATAGCAATTTTCTTGTTGCAAAGTTTTCTTTTAGCTAAAATATGATGATGAACTATAAAACTCGGGCGCAGAAACAAATATTTACATGATTTTTTACAAAAATAAAGTCAGATTTTACCTATTTCTGAAGAATACGTTGTATATTGTAAACAACATTTTCTGGATTCTAGAATACCTACCACACTTGAAATAGCAATTTTCTTGATGCAATGTTTTCTTTTAGCTAAAATATGATGAAGAATTATAAAATTCGGGCGCGGAAGCAAATATTTATATGATTTTTTACAAAAATAAAGTCAGATTTTACTTATTCTTGATGAATACGTTGTACATTGTAAGCTGCATGGGCTGGATCCTGGAATACCTACCACACTTGTAATAGCAATTTTCTTGTTGCAATGTTTTCTTTTAGCTAAAGTATGATGAAAAAATATAGAATTCGGGCGGGGAAGCAAATATTTATGAATTTTTACAAAAATAAAGTCAGATTTTACCTATTTTTGATATGGATATTTTTGTTAAAACATTCATATTAATGCTTTAGAGTAGAGTAGAGAGGAGTATTTATTAACTGTGTTACTTACAGAAGTTTATAGCACGTCATAGTAATAATATAATACAAATAATTGAAACATAGATTTATATATCAATAAACTTGTATACTTCCTGTCAATATTCAAAGTTCATTGAATTGTAAGATAAAAATTCATCTAAAGAATAGAAGGAATATTTCAAAATAAATAATTTCACTGTTTTTTTAAATCTTTTTGATTCCATTTTCTTAATGTTTTCCGGAAGCTTATTATAGAGGTCGAAATTTAATCTCTGATTTATAGATTTTTGAAATTTATGACAAGGTTTCCTCAATAAATTAGCAGATCTTGTATTATGTGAGTGAATATCACCATTTGTTAAAATATTGGATTTTGTAGCATGAATTTCTATTAATGTATAATAGATACAAAGTGATGGTAGTGGCATTATTTTTAAATCAATAAAGGCTTGACGACAATGATCTTTAAACCATAAATCTGATAATATTCTAATGGCCGTCTTTTGTAATCTAAAAATTTTAAGTGAATTTGAAGTATGTCTTCATAATAGGATTCCATAACTTATCACGGAATGAAACAATGAAAAATACACCATTTTTAAAGATTCACTACTAATAAGACTTTTCAATCGTCTTAATAAAAATAAAGTGCTAGAGATTTTTTTGCTAATATGTGTTACATGTGACGAGCCATTTAATAAAGGATCAATTTTTATTCCAAGAATCGAAACACAAGAATCTGTATTTAATTTATTATCACTGGAGATGATCCTTTGCTGTGTTTTATCTTTATTTAATTGTAAATTCTTAGCAGAAAACCATTTTTCAGCTTTCTGAATATTTTCTTCTCTAATAGTTAGTAATGTTTCACAGTCATTAGCATTTTGAATAAGTATAGCGTCATCAGCGAAGAGCACACTATTGCAGGGCCTCATAAAGTCACTAAAATCATTTATATATATTAAAAAAAATAAAGGCCCTAATATCGAACCTTGTGAAACGCCATGTTGTATTGTTTGACAATTTGATGATACTCCATCAATAATAACTACTTGTTCCCGATTTTGTAAGTATGATAATAATAATTCCAAAGGTATGCCATTTATACCGTAATATTTAAGTTATTGAATGAGGATTTTATGAGAAACACAATCAAACGCTTTAGAAACGTCACATAAGGTGATAGCCGTATGTTATCCTTTCTCAATATCTTGAATTACTTGTGTAATAATACTCAAAACAGCTTGAGTAGTAGAACGTCCATTCCGAAAACCAAACTGATTATTATTTAGAATGTTATTATCATCAAAAAATTTTAACAATCTATTTTTTAGAATATACTCAATCACTTTAGATAAGGTAGGGATTATAGAAATTGGTCTGTAATTTTCTACTTTATTAGATTCTTCTTTTTTAAAAAGTGGTATTACTTTAGTTTTCTTAAAAGAGTCTGGAAAAATGCCGTTTCTAAAACATTCATTGATTAATGAAGTTAAAGGTTCAACAATAAAGTCAATAATCTTTTTTAAAAAATTATTGCTCATATTGTACAAATCCAAACAGTTAGAGTTATTCAATGATTTAATTGCATTGTACACTTCTACTACATCAGTGAGATGAAGAATAAAATTGCAATTGGGAGGGTCGGTAACACTCAGCAAAATATCTTCTGCATTAAACTGACAATCTATAATGTTTTTAATAATATTGATCGCTACTGTTGTGAAGTAATCATTAAAGTCATCGGGTTGTAGATTTTGATGCATAGATTTAGAAATGCTCTTATTGCGTTCTGAGTTTATTAATCGCCGACTATCTTTACATATATTGTTGGAAGTATCAAGAAAATTACTGTATGCTGTTTTTTTTGCTATTTGGATTTTCGTTCTATATTCTTTTGTTTTATATAGTTTTTTAAAGTGTTCACTTTTGTTGCTATTAAAACAAATACTAGTAGATTTTAATTCCTTTCTCAGTTTCTTTAAAGTTGAATTAAACCAAAATACAGGTGGCTGATCTGATTTAACTACGCGTTGTTTCTGTAGAAAAAATAAATCTATTAGATATATTAACCAATTAATTAAGAATGATGCATGATCTTCAACTAACAAACAGCAATTACTTAAGACATTATTAAAGTCAGTTACAAATAAAGCATACTTGAAATGTTCGATATTTCTCTGAGAAACAATCCTAACACTTTTAATTTCTGGATTTTGTAAATTTTTAACCTTTAAAAGAACGAAATATTGACCGAAGTGATCGGAGAGACAAGGATCTATAACACCGGCTACAAATTTTTCAGGAAGTAGATTTGTAATAAAATTGTCAATACAGCTACTCGACTTTTCAGTTACTCTAGTAGGCTCCACAATAGTAGCCGTAAGTCTATAAGAACTAATTAAATTTTTTAGAACGAGCGTTTCATTCTTAGAGCAAATTTTTGAGAATTCAATATTCAAATCTCCAGCGATTATAATATGTATATTAAAGGTCTGGAGATCATTTAAAAGTTTTTCAAAATTATTCATAAATAAAGAAAAGTTACCTTTTCCAGTCCTATAGACTACAATCAAAATAACATTGTGGTCCACTAGTTCAGCACCACAGCGTTCAATATTAAATAATTCATTGTAGATGCCCAGGTCTAATAATTTATATGTTATATTATTTTTTGCAAAAATAACAACACCACCATGCATTTTTCGTTCTCTACATACATATGAGATTTGATTATAAGGATACAAATTAACTGTTTGTAAAGATTCTTTATCGAGCCAATGCTCAGTTATACAAATAATGTCAAAAGGATAATCATTTAGAAATAAAGCTAATTGATCAATTTTGTTACCTAAAGCCTGAATATTGACATGAAATATACTTACGTCACAATTTTTATGATTACTTATTAAATCATTTACATCTGACGTTATTTGATTTGGGTTAATGGGTATCGTTTTTGAAAAAAATGGTTTAATGTACACCCCAGCTGGCCAAATAGAAGGGTCCATCACTTTGTCTTTATTATTGTGGTGAACTGAGATCTTGAAGGATGAATATTCCTCTGGATACTTAGAATTTAATTTAATTGTCTTAACTTCGAGAAATTTTTTATGTAAATAATTTTGAATGTCACTTTCACTGGTACTTGGATCTATTCTATAAACGTGATATGAAGATAATCGAGGTACAGCTTTTATTGTTGTTTCATTAGTGTTTGAATCCATATTTCCAACACAAGCTTTAAATGATTTAATTTGGTTTTTAGGCTGTAAAAAATCTTTATTTTTAGTAACAGTACTTTCTGTTTTATTTTTATTTTCCAAAACACTTTTTGTCTTGTTGTCAATATTTTTATTTTGTTTAACACTGCCATTTTGCTCTTTATTACTTTCCGTATTTGACGCGTTTGGCTGAGTTGGTATTACAAAAGAAATTTTATTTAAATTTAAATTTGTCGGATTTTTTTTGACACGAGCAGTTTCTGTTAACTCATAACTAGATGGCTCATTATGATCATTTTTGCCTTTAGTATTTAATAAAAGCACATGGTCATTTATTACATTTATGGTGTGTATTTGATTTAAAATTAAGGTATCTTTGTTTTTAATAATTAATTTTAAATAATGAATTTTACATTTTAAAATATGTATTAAATTAAAGTCTGTTTCATTATCTACACTGGAGAAGGAGAGATCCATCTCTCCGTCATCTTCTTCGTCACAGCAATTTATCAAATTTTCACCCACAACCGGCAGTTTTAGAATAGTAGCACAACTAGCATGCGACACTGTATTGCACTTAATACACTTTGGACCCGAATGAGCCACTTTATGACACCTTTTCTACTTTAGGATCTATACTATAGATGGTTTTAAGCATTGGACATGCAAAAGTGACCAAAACGTGGTACCAATCAGATAATAAACATTCAATTTTTGGGTGCCATTTTACTGAATACGTTGTTTATTGTAAGCTACATGGGCTGGATTTTAAAATACCTACCACACTTCAAATAGCAATTTTCTTGTTGCAATGTTTTCTTTTAGCTAAAATATGATAAAAAATTATAAAATTAAGGCGCGGGAGCAAATATTCATATGATTTTATACAAAAATAATGTCAGATTTTACCTATTCTTGATGAATACGTTGTATATTGTAAGCTACATAGGCTGGATTCTAGAATACCAACCACACTTGAAATAGCAACTTTCTTGTTGCAATGTTTTCTTTTAGCTAAAATATGATGAAGAATTATAAAATACGGGCGCGGAAGCAAATATTTATATGATTTTTTTACAAAAACAAAGTCAGATTTTACTTATTCTTGAAATGGATATTTTTGTTAAAACATTCATATTTATGCTTTAGAATCTAAACTATGGATAATTTTAGCATTGGACATGCAAAAGTTACCAAAACGTAGTACCAATCAGATAATAAACATTCAATTTTCGGGTGTCATTTTAATGAATACGTTATATATTTTAAGCTACATGGGATGGGTTCTAGAATACCTACCACACTTAAAATAGCAATTTTCTTGTTGCAAAGTTTTCTATTAGCCAAAATTTGATGAAAAATTATAAAATTCGGGCCCGGAAGCAAATATTTATATGATTTTTTACAAAAATAAAGTCAGTTTTTACCTTTTCTTGATGAATACGTTGTTTCTTGTAAGCTACATGGGCTGGATCCTAAAATACCTACCACACTTGAAATAGTAATTTTTTGTTGCAATGTTTTCTTTTAACTAAAATATGATAAAGAATTATAAAATACGGTCGCGGAAGCAAATATTTATATGATTTTTTTACAAAAATAAAGTCAGATTTTACCCATTCATGATGAATAAGTTGTATATTGTAAGCTACATGGGCTGGATTCTAGAATACCTACCACACTTGAAATAGCAATTTTCTTTTTGCAATGTTTTCTTTTAGCTAAAATATTACGAAGAATTTTAAAATTTCGGCGCGGAAGCAAATATATATATGATTTTTTACAAAAATAATGCCAGATTTGACCCATTCTGGAAATGGATATTTTTGTTAAAACATTCATATTCATGCTTTAGGATCTATACTATGGATGGTTTTAAGCATTAGACATGCAAAAGTGACCAAAACGTGGTACCAATCAGATAATAAACATTTAATTTTCGGGGGTTCATTTTAATGAATACGTTGTATATTGCAAGCTACATGGGCTGGATTCTAGATTACATACCACACTTGAAGTAGCAATTTGCTTATTGCTATGTTTTCTTTTAGCTAAAATATGATGAAGAATTATAAAATTCGGGCGCGGAAGCAAATATTTATATGACTTTTTACACAAAAATAAAGTCAGATTTTACCTATTCTTGATGAATACGTTGTATATTGTATACTACATGGGCTGGATTCTAGAATACCTACCACACTTGAAATAGCAATTTTCCTTGTGCAATATTTTCTTTTAGCTATAATATAAAAAGAATTATAAAATTCGGGCGCGGAAGCAAATATTTATATGTTTTTTTACAAAAATAAAGTCAGATTTTACCTATTCTTGAAATAGATATTTTTATTAAAACATTCATATTCATGCTTTAAGATTTATACAATGGATGGTTCTAAGCATTGGACATGCAAAAGTGACCAATCAGATAATAAACATGTAATTTTCGGGTGTCATTTTAATGAATATGTTGTATATTGTAAGCTACATGGGCTGGATTCTAGAATACCTACCACACTTGAAATAGCAATTTTCTTGTTGCAACGTTTTCTTTTAGCTAATATATGATGAAGAATTATAAAATTCGAGCGCGGAAGCAAATATTTATATGTTTTTTTACAAAAATAAATTTAGATTTTACCTATTCTTGATGAATACGTTCTATATTGTAAGCTAAATGGGCTGGATTCTAGAATACCTACCACACTTGAAATAGCAATTTTCTTGTTACAATGTTTTCTTTTAGCTAAAATCTGATGAAGAATTATAAAATTCGGGCGCGGAAGCAAATATTTATATGATTTTTTACAAAAATATTGTCGGATTTTACCTATTCTTGATTAATACGTTGTATATTTTAAGCTACATGGGCTGGATTCTAGAATACCTACCACACTTGAAATAGCAATGTTCTTGTTGAAATGTTTTCTTTTAGCTAAAGTATGATGAAGAATTATAAAATTCGGGCGCGGAAGCAAATATTTATATGATTTTTTACAAAAATAATGTCAGATTTTACCTATTCTTGAAATGGATATTTTTGTTAAAACATTCATATTCATGCTTTAGGATCTATACTATGGATGGTTTTAAGCATTGCACATACAAAAGTGACCAAAACGTGGTACCAATCAGATAATAAACATTCAATTTTCGGGTGTCATTTTCATGAATACGTTGTATATTGTAAGCTACATGGGCTGGATTCTTGAATACCTACCACGCTTGAAATAGCAATTTTCTTGTTGCATTGTTTTCTTTTAGCTAAAATATTATAAAGAATCATAAAATTCGGGCGCGAAAGCAAATATTTATATGATTTTTTACAAAAATCAAGTCAGATTTTACCTATTCTTGATGAATACGTTGTATATTGTAAGCTACATGGGCTGGATTCTAAAATACCTATCACACCTGAAATACCAATTTTCTTGTTGCAATGTTTTCTTTTATATAAAATAGGATGAAGAATTATAAAATTCGGGCCATGAAGCTAATATTTATATGATTTTTTTACAAAAATTAAGTCAGATTTTACCTATTTTTGATGAATACGTTGTATATTGTAAGCTACATGTGCTGGATTCTTAAATACCTACCACACTTGAAATAGCAATTTTCTTGTTGCAATGTTATCTTTTAGCTAAATTATTATGAAAAATTATAAAATTCGGGCGCGGAAGAAAATATTTATATGATTTTTTACAAAAATAAAGTCAGATTTTACCTATTCTTGAAATGGATATTTTTGTTAAAACATTCATGTTCATTGTATTGTATATTGTATGTATATGAGGGTTTAGGCGTTTTGTCGCTTTTTGTCAACGCGACCTAAAAGATCTATTGTGACACAGCCTTACTTAGTTTTCCGGAAGTAGATCCAGGTTTTTGATGAAGCCGATTATGGCTCTAGGAGTCAAGTTCTTGATTTTATCTGCCGTAAGATACCTCTTACCTAGTTGATTGAGTCTCTGCGCAGTTACGGCTGCACATTCACACAGTATGTGTTCCAAAGATTCTTAGTCCTCTTCACAGAGTCGACAGTTTTCATTTTCAGCTATACCAATTTTGTGCAAATGGTACTTTAAAGGACAGTGGCCAGTGAGAATTCCTGTCATTATAGTAAGATCGGTTTTTGCTGAGAGCTAGTAACAGTTTGGCGTTTGTCAAAGCTGGGGAAATAAATATCCGAGCTTGATTGAGGCCCGGAAAATTTTTCCAATATGAGGATATGTCAGATTTCTTCCAGTTTTTGACCACCTTGTTATAGTGGCTTTGTGGAAGATCACATGAAGGTTCCAGCCCGTGGTACGAAAGTTTAGCCCCTTTTATGCAAGTTCATCAGCTTTCTCGTTTTCTAGGATTCCCTCGTGCCCTGGTACCCACCATAGGGTGACGTGGTTTGCTTCGAATAGCAACTGGACGGTCTCCTTGCAGTTCCAGACTACCTTTGATTTACATGTAAAGGCATTCAATGCCTTTAAAGCTGCCTGGCTGTCTGACATTATATTAATTAATGCTCCTTTTAGACCTTTATCTAGGTTTATGTGAGCACAGAGATTTATTGCATAAATCTCAGCCTGAAAAATTGTGGATCAGGTGCCTATGGATCCTTTAATAATAAAATTCGGGCGCGGAAGCAAATATTTATATGATTTTTACAAAAATAAAGTCAGATTTTACTTATTCTTGAAATATATATTTTTGTTAAAACATTCATATTCATGCTTTAGGATCTATACTATGAAAGGTTTGAAGCAATGGATATGCAAAAATGACTAAAACGCGGTACCAATCAGATAATGAACATTCAATTTTTGGGTGCCATTTTAATGAATACGTTGTATATTGTATGCTATATGGGCTGCATTCTAGAATTGCTACCACACTTGAAATAGCAATTTTCTTGTTGCAATGTTTTCTTTTATTTAAAATATGTTGAAAAATTATTAAATTCGAACGCGTAAGCAAATATTTATACGATTATTTACAAAAATAAAGTCAGATTTTACCCATTCTTGATGAATACGTTGTATATTGTAAGATAAATGGGCTGGATTTTAGAATCATTACTACACTTGAAATAGCAATTATCTTGTTGCAATGTTTTCTTTTAGCTAAAATATGGTAAAGAATTATAAGATTCGGGCGCGGAAGCAAATATTTATATGATTTTTTACAAAAACAATGTCAGATTTTACCTATTCTTGAAATGGATATTTTA
>JAQOWZ010000556.1:0-31650 GCA_035578165.1 Stenolophus ochropezus | reverse complement strand
ACGCGCTATCTCAGAGTATTCTAGAATCCAGCTAATGAAGCTTTAAATATACAACGTATTCATCAAATATAGGTAAAATCTGACTTTATTTTTGTAAAAAAATATTTAAATATTCGCTTCCGCGCCCGAATTTTATAATTTTTCATCATATTTATCCATAATATAGGTTTAAAAGCATGTTTATGAATGTTTTAGCAAAAATATCCATTTCAAAAATAGGTAAAATCTGACTTTATTTTTGTAAAAAATCATATAAATATTTGCTTCCGCGCCAAAATTTTATGATTTTTAATCATATTTTAGCTACAAGGAAAACATTGCAACAAGAAAATTGCTATTTCAAGTGTGGTAGGTATTCTAGAATCCAGTCCATGTAGCTTACAATATACAACGTATTCATCAAAATTAGGTAAAATCTGACTTTATTTTTGTAAAAAATCATATAAATATTTGCTTCCGCGACCGAATTTTATAATTTTTCATCATATTTTATCCAAAGTATAGGTCCAAAAGCATGTGTTATGAATGTTTTAACAAAAATATCCATTTCAAGAATAGGTAAAATCTGAATTTATTTTTGTAAAAAATCATATAAATATTTGCTTCCGCATCCGAATTTTATGATTTTTTATCATAATTTAGGTAAAAGAAAACATTGCAACAAGAAAATTGCTATTTCAAGTGTGGTAGGTATTCTAGAATCCAGCTAATGAAGCTTTAAATATATAAAGTATTCATCAAATATAGGTAAAATCTGACTTTATTTTTGTAAAAAAATATTTAAAAATTTGCTTCCGCGCACGAATTTTATAATTTTTCATCATATTTTATCCATAGTATACGTTAAAAGCATGTTTATGAATGTTTTAAGAAAAATATCCATTTCAAAAATAGGTAAAATCTGACCTTATTTTTGTAAAAAATCATATAAATAATTGCTTTCGCGCCCGAATTTTATGACTTTTCATCATACTCTAGCTAAAAGAAAACATTGCAAGAAGAAAATTGCTATTTCAAGTGTTGTGGGTATTCTAGAATCCATCCCATGTTGCTTACAATATACAACGTATTCATCAAAAATAGGTCAAATCTGACTTTATTTTTGTAAAAAATCATATAAATATTTGCTTCCGCGCCCGAATTTTATAATTTTTTATCATATTTTATCAATAGTATAGGTCCAAAAGCATGTTTATGAATGTTTTAACAAAAATATCCATTTCAAGAATAGGTAAAATCTGACTTATTTTTTGTAAAAAATCATATAAACATTTGCTTGCGCGCCCTAATTTTATGATTTTTCAGCATATTTTAGCTAAAAGAAAACATTGCAACAAGAAAATTGCTATTTCAAGTGTGGGTAGGAATTCTAGAATCCAGCCCATGTAGCTTACAATATACAACGTATTCATCAAAAATAGGTAAAATCTGACTTTATTTTTGTAAAAAATTTTATTAATATTTGCTTCCGCGCCCGAATTTAATAATTTTTCATCATATTTTATGCATAGTATAGGTTTAAAAGCATGTTTATGAATGTTTTAATAAAAATATCTATTTCAAAAATAGGTAATAACTGACTTTATTTTCGTAAAAAATCGTATAAACATTTGCTTCCGCGCCCTAATTTTATTATTTTTAATCATATTTTAGCTGAAAGAAAACATTGCAACAAGAAAATTGCTATTTCAAGTGTGGTAAGAATTCTAGGATCCAGCCCATGTAGCTTACAATATACACTTATTCATCAAAAATAGGTAAAATCTGACTTTATTTTTGTAAAAAATCATATAAATATTTGCTTCCGCGACAAAATTTTATAATTTTTTATCATATTTTATCCAAAGTATAGGTCCAAAAGCATGTTTTTGAATGTTTTAACTAAAATTTCCATTTCAAGAATAGGTAAAATCTGAATTTATTTTTGTAAAAAATCATATAATTATTTGCTTCCGCATCCGAATTTTATGATTTTTCATCATAATTTAGGTGAAAGAAAACCTTGCAACAAGAAAATTGCTATTTCAAGTGTGGTAGGTATTCTAGAATTTAGCCCATGTAGCTTACAATATACAACGTATTCATCAAAAATAGGTAAAATTCTGACTTCATTTTTGGAAAAAATCATATAAATATTTGCTTCCGCGACCGAATTTTATAATTTTTCATCATATTTTATCCAAAGTATACGTCCCAAAAGCATGTTTATGAATGTTTTAACAAAAATATCCATTTCAAGAATAGGTAAAATCTGACTATTTCTGTAAAAAATCATATAAATATTTGCTTTCGCGCCCGAATTTTATGATTTTTTATCATATTTTAGCTAAAAGAAAAGATTGCAACAAGAAAATTGCTATGTCAAGTGTTGTGGGTATTCTAGAATCCAGCCCATGTAGCTTACAATATACAACGTATTCATCAAAAATAGGTCAAATCTCACTTTGTTTTTGTAAAAAATCATATAAATATTTGCTTCCTCGCCCGAATTTTACAATTTTTGATCATATTTTATCAATAGTATAGGTCCAAAAGCATGTTCATGAATGTTTTAACAAAAATATCCATTTCAAGAATAGGTAAAATCTGAATTTATTTTTGTAAAAAATCATATAAATATTTGCTTCCGCGCCTGAATTTTATAATTTTTCATCATATTTATCCATAGTATAATTTTAAAAGCATGTTTATGAATGTTTTAACAAAAATATCCATTTCAAAAATAGGTAAAATCTGAATTTATTTTTGTAAAAAATCATATAAATATTTGCTTCCGCGCCCGAATTTTATAATTTTTCATCATATTTTATGCATAGTATAGGTTTAAAAGCATGTTTATGAATGTTTTAACAAAAATATCCATTTGAAAAATAGGTAAAAACTGACTTTATTTTCGTAAAAAATCGTATAAACATTTACTTCCGCGCCCTAATTTTATGATTTTTAATCATATTTTAGCTAAAAGAAAACATTGCAACAAGAAAATTGCTATTTCAAGTGTGGTAGGAATTCTAGGATCCAGCCCAAGTAGCTTACAATATACAACGTATTCATCAAAAATAGGTAAAATCTGACTTTATTTTTGAAAAAAATCATATAAATATTTGCTTCCGCGACAAAATTTTATAATTTTTCATCATATTATATCCAAAGTATAGGTCCAAAAGCATGTTTATGAATGTTTTAACAAAAATATCCATTTCAAGAATAGGTAAAATCTGAATTTATTTTTGTAAAAAATCATATAAATATTTGCTTCCGCATCCGAATTTTATGAATTTTCATCATAATTTAGGTGAAAGAAAACCTTGCAACAAGAAAATTGCTATTTCAAGTGTGGTAGGTATTCTAGAATCCAGCTAATGAAGCTTTAAATATACAACGTATTCATCAAATATAGGTAAAATCTGACTTTATTTTTGTAAAAAAATATTTAAATATTCGCTTCCGCGCCCGAATTTTATAATTTTTCATCATATTTTATCCATTGTATAGGTTAAAAGCATGTTTATGAATGTTTTAACAAAAATATCCATTTCAAAAATAGGTAAAATCTGAATTTATTTTTGTAAAAAATCATATAAATATTTGCTTCCGCGCCCGAATTTTATAATTTTTCATCATATTTTATGCATAGTATAGGTTTAAAAGCATGTTTATGAATGTTTTAACAAAAATATCCATTTGAAAAATAGGTAAAAACTGACTTTATTTTCGTAAAAAATCGTATAAACATTTACTTCCGCGCCCTAATTTTATGATTTTTAAACATATTTTAGCTAAAAGAAAACATTGCAACAAGAAAATTGCTATTTCAAGTGTGGTAGGAATTCTAGGATCCAGCCCATGTAGCTTACAATATACAACGTATTCATCAAAAATAGGTAAAATCTGACTTTATTTTTGTAAAAAATCATATAAATATTTGCTTCCGCGCCCAAATTTTATAATTTTTTATCATATTTTATCCATAGTATAGGTCCAAAAGCATGTTTATGAATGTTTTAACAAAAATATCCATTTCAAGTATAGGTAAAATCAGACTTTATTTCTGTACAAAATCATATAAATATTGGCTTCCGCGCCCGAATTTTATGACTTTTTATCATATTTTAGCTAAAAGAAAACATTGCAACAAGAAAATTGCTATTTTAAGTGTGGTAAGTAGTCTAGAATCCAGCCCATGTAGCTTACAATATAAAACGAATTAATCAAAAATAGATCAAATCTGACTTTATTTTTGTAAAAAATCATATAAATATTTTCTTCCGCGACCGAATTTTATAATTTTTCATCATATTTTATCCAAAATATAGGTCCAAAAGCATGTTTATGAATGTTTTAACAAAAATATCCATTTCAAAAATAGGTAAAATCTGACTTTATTTTTGTAAAAAATCATATAAATATTTGCTTCCGCGCCCGAATTTTATGATTTTTCTTCATATTTTAGCTAAAAGAAAACATTGCAACAAGAAAATTGCTATTTTAAGTGTGGTAGGTAGTCTAGAATCCAGCCAATGAAGCTTACATACAACGTATTCATCAAAAATAGGTAAAATCTGACTTTATTTTTGTTAAAAATCATATAAATATTTGCTTCCGCGCCCGAATTTTATAATTTTTCATCATATTTTATCCATAGTATAGGTCCAAAAACATGTTTATGAATGTTTTAACAAAAATATCCATTTCAAGAATAGGTAAAATCTGACTTTATTTACTGTATAAAATTATATAAATATTTGCTTCCGCGCCCGAGTTTTATGATTTTTCATCATATTTTAGCCAAAAGATAACATTGCAACAAGAAAATTACTATTTAAAGTGTGGTAGGTATTCTAGAATTCAGCCAATGAAGCTTACAATATACAACGTATTCATCAAAAATAGGTAAAATCTGACTTTAATTTTGTCAAAAATCATATAAATAATTGCTTTTCGCGCCCGAATTTTATGACTTTTCATCATATTTTAGCTAAAAGAAAACGTTGCAAGAAGAAAATTGCTATTTCAAGTGTTGTGGGTATTCTAGAATCCAGCCCATGTAGCTTACAATATACAACGTATTCATCAAAAATAGGTCAAATCTGACTTAATTTTTGTAAAAAATCATATAAATATTTGCTTCCGCGCCCGAATTTTATAATTTTTTATCATATTTTATCAATAGTATAGGTCCAAAAGCATGTTTATGAAAGTTTTAACAAAAATATCCATTTCAAGAATAGGTAAAATCTGACTTATTTTTTGTAAAAAATCATATAAGCAATTGCTTCCGCGCCCTAATTATATGATTTTTCAGCATATTTTAGCTAAACGAAAACATTGCAACAAGAAAATTGCTATTTCAAGTGTGGTAGGAATTCTAGAATCCAGCCCATGTAGCTTACCAATATACAACGTATTCATCAAAAATAGGTAAAATCTGACTTTATTTTTGCGAAAAATCATATAAATATTTGACTCCGCGCCCAAATTTTATAATTTTTTATCATATTGTATCCATAGTATATGTCCAAAAGCATGTTTAAGAATGTTTTAACAAAAATATCCACTTTAAGGACTGACTTTATTTTTGTAAAAAATCATATAAATATTTGCTTCCGCGCCCGAATTTTATGATTTTTCATCATATTTTAGCTAAAAGAAAACATTGCAACAAAAAAATTGCTATTTCAAGTGTGGTAGGTATTCTAGAATCCAGCTCATGTAGCTTACAATATACAACGTATTCAACAAAAATAGATAAAATCTGACTTGATTTTTGTAAAAAATCATATAAATTTTTGCTTCGGCGACCGAATTTTATAATTTTTCATCATATTTTATCCAAAGTATACGTCCAAAAGCATGTTTATGAATGTTTTAACAAAAATATCCATTTCAAGAATAGAATAGAATTTCTGTAAAAAATCATATAAATATTTGCTTCCGCGCCCGAATTGTATGATTTTTTATCATAATTTAGGTAAAAGAATACATTGAAACAAGAAAATTGCTATTTCAAGTGTGGTAGGTATTCTAGAATCTAGCCAATGAAGCTTACAACATACAACGAATTCATCAAAAATAGGTCAAATCTGACTTTATTTTTGCGAAAAATCATATAAATATTTGCCTCCGTGCCCAAATTTTATAATTTTTTATCATATTTTATCCATAGTATAGGTCCAAAAGCATGTTTAAGAATGTTTTAACAAAAATATCCACTTTAAGGACTGACTTTATTTTTGTAAAAAATTATTAAATATTTGCTTCCGCGCCCGAATTTTATGATTTTTCATCATATTTTAGCTAAAAGAAAACATTGCAACAAGAAAATTGCTATTTCAAGTGTGGTAGGTTTTCTAGAATCCAGCCCATGTAGCTTACAATATACAACGTATTCATCAAAAATAGGTAAAATCTGACTTCATTTTTGTAAAAAATCATATAAATATTTGCTTCCGCGACAGAATTTTATAATTTTTCATCATATTTTATACAAAGTATACGTCCCAAAAGCATGTTTATGAATGTTTTAACAAAAATATTAATTTCAAGAATAGGTAAAATCTGACTTTATTTCTGTAAAAAATCATATAAATATTTGCTTCCGCGCCCGAATTTTATGATTCTTTATCATATTCTAGCTAAAAGAAAACATTGCAACAAGAAAATTGCTATTTTAAGTGTGGTAGGTAGTCTAGATCCAGCCCATGTAGCTTACAATTTACAACGTATTCATCAAAAATAGATCAAATCTGACTTTATTTTTGTAAAAAATCATATAAATATTTGCTTCCGCGCCCAAATTTTATAATTTTTTATCATATTTTATCCATAGTATAGGTCCAAAAGCATGTTTATGAATGTTTTAACAAAAATATCCATTTCAAGTATAGGTAAAATCAGACTTTATTTCTGTACAAAATCATATAAATATTGGCTTCCGCGCCCGAATTTTATGACTTTTTATCATATTTTAGCTAAAAGAAAACATTGCAACAAGAAAATTGCTATTTTAAGTGTGGTAAGTAGTCTAGAATCCAGCCCATTTAGCTTACAATATAAAACGAATTAATCAAAAATAGATCAAATCTGACTTTATTTTTGTAAAAAATCATATAAATATTTTCTTCCGCGACCGAATTTTATAATTTTTCATCATATTTTATCCAAAATATAGGTCCAAAAGCATGTTTATGAATGTTTTAACAAAAATATCCATTTCAAAAATAGGTAAAATCTGACTTTATTTTTGTAAAAAATCATATAAATATTTGCTTCCGCGCCCGAATTTTATGATTTTTCTTCATATTTTAGCTAAAAGAAAACATTGCAACAAGAAAATTGCTATTTTAAGTGTGGTAGGTAGTCTAGAATCCAGCCAATGAAGCTTACATACAACGTATTCATCAAAAATAGGTAAAATCTGACTTTATTTTTGTTAAAAATCATATAAATATTTGCTTCCGCGCCCGAATTTTATAATTTTTCATCATATTTTATCCATAGTATAGGTCCAAAAACATGTTTATGAATGTTTTAACAAAAATATCCATTTCAAGAATAGGTAAAATCTGACTTTATTTACTGTATAAAATTATATAAATATTTGCTTCCGCGCCCGAGTTTTATGATTTTTCATCATATTTTAGCCAAAAGATAACATTGCAACAAGAAAATTACTATTTAAAGTGTGGTAGGTATTCTAGAATTCAGCCAATGAAGCTTACAATATACAACGTATTCATCAAAAATAGGTAAAATCTGACTTTAATTTTGTAAAAAATCATATAAATAATTGCTTTCGCGCCCGAATTTTATGACTTTTCATCATATTTTAGCTAAAAGAAAACGTTGCAAGAAGAAAATTGCTATTTCAAGTGTTGTGGGTATTCTAGAATCCAGCCCATGTAGCTTACAATATACAACGTATTCATCAAAAATAGGTCAAATCTGACTTCAGTTGGCTTACAACCGTCGAGCAGTGCAGACGTGTGGTTCTATTCCGTGCGCGTGCAGTGTCGAAAAGTGTGTCATACAGTGTGTGCTTACAGTGCAAATTTATTTCCTGTGTTCATCGCAATGAAGTATGTCGAAGAAGACTGAAAAGTCAATAGCTAAAATAACAAAAAGAGACGGCGTCTTCTTTTTGATTCCACCTAGCGGGAAATCATCTATACCGCCAGAGCTTAAGAATGCAGCATTGGTACTTAGAAACCAGCCAAGCTCAGTAAATCAACCCGGCACATCCCCAACCAACCTAGCTATGCCTGTTAACCATTCACCACTTAGAAATTCCAACACAACACCAACTACGAGTTATCCTCAGACACTTTCATCAACCAATACGCCCCCAGCCAACCCCATAACGGACGCTTCTCAGAATCCTCTCCAAACTAATACTCCAATTCCCTTTACACAGATATCCGAAATCGAAAATCAGCCTCAAACTCAAAACTCTCCTACAGGATACACCCAGATTTTTCCACCTTTATCGAACAGCGCGAACAGTAGCTCAGAATGGCAAACAGTTAAATCAAACAAAACAAAACGAAACAGTCCAGAAATTAACAGCAGGAACGTCAGACAAACAACTCTAACTGATTTTGTGGTAAGGATAAATACTCAAAATAGATTTCAGGAATTAACTAATCAAGACCCAGAAAATGATAATGATGACGAAAATACAGTTGAAAAACGAGAACCTAAACCGCCACCTATTTTTATTCCTGATATAATTAAATTACAACCATTACTGGAAATATTGAACTTAGTAGCCAAGGATGATTATTTTTTAAAATCAATGTCAAACAATCAGGTTAAAGTCCAACCCCATACATCTGAGAGTTACACAAAAATCATTAAGACCTTAACAGAGAAAAAAACGGCTTTTCATACATATCAGTTAAAACAGAAAAGAAACTTTAGAACAGTCCTAAGAAATATCCACTACTCTGCGGATATAGAATATTTGAAAACTGAAATAGAGTCGTATGGTCACAAAGTTATTAATATTCACAATATTAAAAATTGGAAAACTAAACAGCCGCTTCCCATGTTTTATGTGGACTTAGAACAGCAGGATAATAATAAAAAAGTATACGACATTAAATATTTATTAAACTGCAAAATTGAATTCGAACCTCCGCGAGTAAAACGACAAATCGTACAGTGTACTAATTGCCAAAGATACGGACATACCCATAACTACTGCGAGCGGCAAGCACGCTGTGTGAAATGTGGGAAAAATCATCATACATCTACGTGTGAAAAACCATCTAATACAGATGCAACCTGTGCCTTATGTGATGGAAAACACCCTGCAAATTACAAAGGTTGCGCAATATACAAAGAGATTCAAAAAAGAAAATATCCCACTTTACGTACTAAACAAATTACTCAACGACCTACAAATAATAATATCAACATCCGTCCAGCACAATATGTAAACAATAACAATACATATGCAAGTGTTGCAAAAATGTCTAATCAGCAACCTACTAATATTAATGCAAATACTGCAAAAAATTCACAGGTCGAGACGCCAGCTAATGAAATCGTTACCCCGGAAATAAACACACAAGGTAATTCTAATAAAAATCTAGAACAAATGTTATGTAAACTAATGGAACGTATGGACACAATGTTAAATATTTTAACAACATTAATTTCAAAAATAAAATGAATACTCAGATGAAAATTGTATTATGGAATGCCAACGGCTTGGCTCAACATAGCCAAGAATTAAAATCATTTATTATTAACCACCAACTAGATATAATACTTATATCAGAAACTCATTTCACGAATAAAAACTACCTTAAAATACCAAATTATTCAATATATTCAACAAATCATCCTGACGGAACGGCTCATGGTGGAACTGCAATTATTGTAAAAAATTCAATTAAACATTATGAACTTGTAAAATACCAGAAAGAATATCTGCAAGCCACAAATATAAAAATTGAAACGCTATCGGAATCTTTTGTAGTGTCAGCAATTTATATGCCACCGAAACATATAATTAAAAACGAAGAATGTACTACCTTTTTTAATACATTGGGAAATAAATTCATTGCTGGTGGAGATTACAATGCAAAACACCAAATTTGGGGATCGAGACTCATTACACCAAGAGGAAGAGAATTACTCAAAACTATCCAAAATAAACATTACATAACCCTTTCAACTGGAGAACCAACCTACTGGCCGACTGACCCAAATAAAATACCTGATCTACTTGACTTTTTCATAGTCAGTGGAAAATCAGAAAAATATTTTAAAGTAGAATCCTGCGTAGATTTATCATCAGACCACTCACCCGTAATTCTAATATTCAGTACACAAATACCAAAAGTAGATAAACCCGCCTCTCTCTGTAATAAAAAAACGAATTGGCACAAATTCAGGAACATACTAGAAAGTAAAATCTCGTTAAATGTCAGCTTAAAATCTCAAGAAGACTTAGATAATGCTGTAGAACATTTAACAAAATCAATTCAGGAATCTACTTGGCAATCGACCCCAATACAAAAATCTTGTAATACTGTAACAAACATACCAGCGTACATCAAACATTTAATAGCCCATAAACGGAAAATTAGAAGAATCTGGCAGACAACTCGAGACCCCCAAGTAAAAAGTAAATTAAATAAAGCCACCAAAGACTTGAAAAAAATATTGCAACAAGAAAAAAATGAAACAATTCAAAACTATCTTGAGAATTTATCAGCAACAGAAGCAAGTGACTACTCATTATGGAAAGCAACGAAAAAAATCAAACAGCCCCAACAACACATTCCACCTATTAGGAAAGAAGGCGGACTATGGGCAAGGACTGACTCTGACAAAGCTCTAGCCTTTGCAAATCACCTAACAAAAGTATTCCAACCTTTTCCACCCTCGATACCACCAGAAGATGAACAATTCATATACAGCACGTTAGAACATCCCTTTCAGTTGGATTATCCTATACGACATTTTAAACCGAAGGATGTTCTCGAGATAATATGCAAACATATAAATCCAAAAAAAACTCCCGGATACGATTTAATCTCTGGAAAAATTTTAAGACAACTCCCATTTAAAGCAATCATTCTTATAACTTATATATTTAACACAATCTTAAGACTTGTAGTTTTTCCATCACAATGGAAAGTAGCTCAAATTATTCTTATACACAAACCAGGGAAACCCGCTGAGGAAACATCGTCCTATCGTCCAATAAGTTTACTACCTGTACTTTCAAAAGTATTTGAAAAACTTTTCATCACAAGACTGGAGCCCATACTTATGCGAAGAAAATTAATTCCTGATCATCAGTTTGGCTTCCGAAAACAACACTCAACTATTGAGCAGGTTCATAGAGTAGTCGACGTAATAAACAAAACATTTGAAAGAAAACACTACTGTTCAGCAGCTTTTATAGATGTTTCGCAAGCGTTCGATAAAGTGTGGCATATTGGCCTGCTATATAAATTAAAAAGTAACATCCCTCATACCTTCTATCAAATCCTAGAATCCTATCTAACAAACAGATATTTTACAGTAAAATACAAAGAAGAATGTAGTCCATTATACCCAATCAAATCAGGAGTACCTCAAGGTAGTGTTCTTGGACCTATTCTCTACCTCATTTACACGGCTGATATTCCAACAACTCCAAATTCTACAGTTGCCACATTTGCTGATGACACAGCAATCCTAGCTTGTCATAAAAATTCAGCAGAGGCCTCACATTTTCTTCAAATACAGCTTAAAAAATCGAAAAGTGGTTAAAAATCTGGAGAATAAAAGCCAACGAAACCAAATCAGTCCATGTAACCTTTACCTTGAATAAAAGTACGTGTCCTGTGGTAACACTCAATAACCAACCGCTACCGCAAACTGAAGAAACAAGATATCTAGGAATACATCTTGATAGAAGACTAACATGGCGTAAACACATCTTCTCAAAAAGAAAACAACTGGGACTAAAATTCAGGCAGCACTATTGGCTATTAGGTAGAACTTCCAAACTGTCACTGGAAAACAAACTACTGATATATAAAAGCATCTTTAAACCAGTCTGGACGTATGGAATACAACTCTGGGGAACAGCAAGCAGCTCCAATATTGAAATACTTCAACGCTTTCAATCTAAGTGCCTCCGAACAATTACAAATGCTCCTTGGTATGTGCCAAATGTAAACATCCACAGAGACCTCAACATGTGTACAGTGAAAGAAACAATCGAACAATTTAGTACCAAATATCTTAAAAGACTTGAAGCCCACCCAAACACAAGTGCAGTGAAATTGTTAGACAGCAGTGAGGACATACGACGATTAAAACGTTTTAAACCATTAGATTTAGTAGATAGATTTAACTAACATTATATAGTTAAAATTTCGAGTTTTTGTCAGTGGACAAATGCTCCTCATGTAATTCATTTGCTGTTATATTTTTACTTATTATCTTATATTTAGATAGATTGTAAAATTCTTAGGAGATACAAAAAAAAAAAAAAAAAAAAATCTGACTTAATTTTTGTAAAAAATCATATAAATATTTGCTTCCGCGCCCGAATTTTATAATTTTTTATCATATTTTATCAATAGTATAGGTCCAAAAGCATGTTTATGAATGTTTTAACAAAAATATCCATTTCAAGGATAGGTAAAATCTGACTTATTTTTTGTAAAAAATCATATAAGCAATTGCTTCCGCGCCCTAATTTTATGATTTTTCAGCATATTTTAGCTAAACGAAAACATTGCAACAAGAAAATTGCTATTTCAAGTGTGGTAGGAATTCTAGAATCCAGCCCATGTAGCTTACAATATACAACGTATTCATCAAAAATAGGTAAAATCTGACTTTATTTTTGCGAAAAATCATATAAATATTTGACTCCGCGCCCAAATTTTATAATTTTTTATCATATTGTATCCATAGTATATGTCCAAAAGCATGTTTAAGAATGTTTTAACAAAAATATCCACTTTAAGGACTGACTTTATTTTTGTAAAAAATCATATAAATATTTGCTTCCGCGCCCGAATTTTATGATTTTTCATCATATTTTAGCTAAAAGAAAACATTGCAACAAAAAAATTGCTATTTCAAGTGTGGTAGGTACTCTAGAATCCAGCTCATGTAGCTTACAATATACAACGTATTCAACAAAAATAGATAAAATCTGACTTCATTTTTGTAAAAAATCATATAAATTTTTGCTTCGGCGACCGAATTTTATAATTTTTCATCATATTTTATCCAAAGTATACGTCCAAAAGCATGTTTATGAATGTTTTAACAAAAATATCCATTTCAAGAATAGAATAGAATTTCTGTAAAAAATCATATAAATATTTGCTTCCGCGCCCGAATTGTATGATTTTTTATCATAATTTAGGTAAAAGAATACATTGAAACAAGAAATTTGCTATTTCAAGTGTGGTAGGTATTCTAGAATCTAGCCAATGAAGCTTACAACATACAACGAATTCATCAAAAATAGGTCAAATCTGACTTTATTTTTGCGAAAAATCATATAAATATTTGCCTCCGTGCCCAAATTTTATAATTTTTTATCATATTTTATCCATAGTATAGGTCCAAAAGCATGTTTAAGAATGTTTTAACAAAAATATCCACTTTAAGGACTGACTTTATTTTTGTAAAAAATTATTAAATATTTGCTTCCGCGCCCGAATTTTATGATTTTTCATCATATTTTAGCTAAAAGAAAACATTGCAACAAGAAAATTGCTATTTCAAGTGAGGTCGGTATTCTAGAATCCAGCCCATGTAGCTTGCGATATACAACGTGTTTATCAAAAATAGGTAAAATCTGACTTTATTTTTGTAAAAAATCATATAAATATTTGTTTCCGCGCCCGAATTTTATAATTTTTTATCATATTTTATCCATAGTATAGGTCCAAAAGCATGTTTATGAATGTTTTATCAAAAATATCTATTTCAAGAAAAGGTAAAATCTGACTTTATTTTTGTAAAAAATCATATAAATATTTTCTTCCGCGCCCGAATTTTATGATTTTTTATCATATTCTAGCTAAAAGAAAACATTGCAACAAGAAAATTGCTATTTTAAGTGTGATAGGTAGTCTAGAATCCAGCCCATGTTGCTTAAATTTTACAACGTATTCATCAAAAATAGATCAAATCTGACTTTATTTTTGTAAAAAATCATATAAATATTTGCTTCCGCGCCCGAATTTTATAATTTTTTATCATATTTTATCCATAGTATAGGTCCAAAAGCATGTTTATGAATGTTTTAACAAAAATATCCATTTCAAGAATAGGTAAAATCAGACTTTATTTCTGTAAAAAATCATATAAATATTTGCTTCCGCGCCCGAATTTTATGACTTTTTATCATATTTTAGCTAAAAGAAAACATTGCAACAAGAAAATTGCTATTTCAAGTGTGGTAGGAATTCTAGGATCCAGCCCATGTAGCTTACAATATAAAACGATTAAATCAAAAATAGATCAAATCTGACTTTATTTTTGTAAAAAATCATATAAATATTTGCTTCCGCGACCGAATTTTATAATTTTTCATCATATTTTATGCATAGTATAGGTTTAAAAGCATGTTTATGAATGTTTTAACAAAAATATCCATTACAAAAATAAGTAAAAACTGACTTTATTTTCGTAAAACATCGTATAAACATTTGCTTCCGCGCCCTAATTTTATGATTTTCAATCATATTTTAGCTAAAAGAAAACATTGCAACAAGAAAATTGCTATTTCAAGTGTGGTAGGAATTCTAGGATCCAGCCCTTGTAGCTTACAATATACAACGTATTCATCAAAAATAGGTAAAATCTGACTTTATTTTTGTAAAAAATCATATAAATATTTACTTCCGCGACAAAATTTTATAATTTTTCATCATATTATATCCAAAGTATAGGTCCAAAAGCATGTTTTTGAATGTTTAAACAAAAATTTGCATTTCAAGAATAGGTAAAATTTGAATTTATTTTTGTAAAAAATCATATAATTATTTGCTTCCGCATCCGAATTTTATGATTTTTCATCATATTTTAGCTAAAAGATAACATTGCAACAAGAAAATTACTATTTAAAGTGTGGTAGGTATTCTAGAATTCAGCCAATGAAGCTTACAATATACAACGTATTCATCAAAAATAGGTAAAATCTGACTTTATTTTTGTAAAAAATTATATAAATATATTCTTCCGCGCCCGAATTTTATAATTTTTCATTATAATTTATGCATACTATCGGTTTAAAAGCATGTTTATGAATGTTTTAACAAAAATATCCATTTCAAAAATAGGTAAAATCTGATTGTATTTTTGTTAAAAATCATAATTATAAATATTTGCTTTCGCGCCCAAATTTTATGATTTTTCATTATATTTTATCCAAAATATAGGTCCAAAAGCATGTTTATGAATGTTTTAACAAAAATATCCCTTTCAAGAATAGGTAAAATCTGAATTTATTTTTGTAAAAAATCATATAAATACTTGCTTCCGCATCCGAATTTTATGATTTTCAACATAATTTAGGTAAAAGAAAACATTGCAACAAGAAAATTGCTATTTCAAGTGTGGTAGGTATTCTAGAAACTAGCTAATGAAGCATTAAATATAGAACGTATTCATCAAAAATTGGTAAAATCTGACTTCATTTTTTTAAAAAAATATTTAAATTTTTGCTTTCAAGTCTGAATTTTATAATTTTTCATCATATTTTATCCATAGTATAGGTTTAAAAGCATGTTTAGGAATGTTTTAACAAAAATATCCATTTCAAAAATAGGTAAAATCTGACTTTATTTGCTGTAAAAAATCATATAAATATTTGCTTCCGCGCCCGAATTTTATAATTTTTCATCATATTTTAGCTAAAAGAAAACATTGCAACAAGAAAATTGCTATTTCAAGTGTGGTCGGTATTCTAGAATCCAGCCCATGTAGCTTGCGATATACAACGTGTTTATCAAAAATAGGTAAAATCTGACTTTATTTTTGTAAAAAATCATATAAATATTTTTTCCACGCCCGAATTTTATAATTTTTCATCATATTTTATCCATAGTATAGGTCCAAAAGCATGTTTATGAATGTTTTAACAAAAATATCCACTTTAAGGACTGACTTTATTTTTGTAAAAAATCATATAAATATTTGCTTCCGCGCCCGAATTTTATGATTTTTCATCATATTTTCGCTAAAAGAAAACATTGCAACAAAAAAATTGCTATTTCAAGTGTGGTAGGTATTCTAGAATCCAGCTCATGTAGCTTACAATATACAACGTATTCAACAAAAATAGATAAAATCTGACTTCATTTTTGTAAAAAAATCATATAAATTTTTGCTTCCCCGACCGAATTTTATAATTTTTCATCATATTTTATCCAAAGTATACGTCCAAAAGCATGTTTATGAATGTTTTAACAAAAATATCCATTTCAAGAATAGGTAAAATCTGACTTTATTTCTGTGAAAAATCATATAAATATTTGCTTCCGCGCCCGAATTTTATGATTTTTTATCATAATTTAGGTAAAAGAATACATTGCAACAAGAAAATTGCTATTTCAAGTGTGGTAGGTATTCTAGAATCCAGCCAATGAAGCTTACAATATACAACGAATTCATCAAAAATAGGTCAAATCTGACTTTATTTTTGCGAAAAATCATATAAATATTTGCCTCCGCGCCCAAATTTTATAATTTTTTAACATATTTTATCCATAGTATAGGTCCAAAAGCATGTTTAAGAATGTTTTAACAAAAATATCCACTTTAAGGACTGACTTTATTTTTGTAAAAAATCATTAAATATTTGCTTCCGCGCCCGAATTTTATGATTTTTCATCATATTTTAGCTAAAAGAAAACATTGCAACAAGAAAATTGCTATTTCAAGTGTGGTCGGTTTTCTAGAATCCAGCCCATGTAGCTTGCGATATACAACGTGTTTATCAAAAATAGGTAAAATCTGACTTTATTTTTGTAAAAAATCATATAAATATTTGCTTCCGCGCCCGAGTTTTATGATTTTTCATCATATTTTAGCTAAAAGAAAACATTGCAACAAAAAAATTGCTATTTCAAGTGTGGTAGGTATTCTAGAATCCAGCTCATGTAGCTTACAATATACAACGTATTCAACAAAAATAGATAAAATCTGACTTCATTTTTGTAAAAAATCATATAAATTTTTGCTTCCGCGACCGAATTTTATAATTTTTCATCATATTTTATCCAAAGTATACGTCCAAAAGCATGTTTATGAATGTTTTAACAAAAATATTCATTTCAAGAATAGGTAAAATCTGACTTAATTTCTGTAAAAAATCATATAAATATTTGCTTCCGCGCCCGAATTTTATGATTTTTTATCATAATTTAGGTAAAAGAATACATTGCAACAAGAAAATTGCTATTTCAAGTGTGGTAGGTATTCTAGAATCCAGCCAATGAAGCTTACAATATACAACGAATTCATCAAAAATAGGTCAAATCTGACTTTATTTTTGCGAAAAATCATATAAATATTTCCCTCCGCGCCCAAATTTTATAATTTTTTATCATATTTTATCCATAGTATAGGTCCAAAAGCATGTTTAAGAATGTTTTAACAAAAATATCCACTTTAAGGACTGACTTTATTTTTGTAAAAAATCATTAAATATTTGCTTCCGCGCCCGAATTTTATGATTTTTCATCATATTTTAGCTAAAAGAAAACATTGCAACAAGAAAATTGCTATTTCAAGTGTGGTCGGTATTCTAGCATCCAGCCCATGTAGCTTGCGATATACAACGTGTTTATCAAAAATAGGTAAAATCTGACTTTATTTTTGTAAAATATCATATAAATATTTGCTTCCGCGCCCGAATTTTATGATTTTTCATCATATTTTCGCTAAAAGAAAACATTGCAACAAAAAAATTGCTATTTCAAGTGTGGTAGGTATTCTAGAATCCAGCTCATGTAGCTTACAATATACAACGTATTCAACAAAAATAGATAAAATCTGACTTCATTTTTGTAAAAAATCATATAAATTTTTGCTTCCCCGACCGAATTTTATAATTTTTCATCATATTTTATCCAAAGTATACGTCCAAAAGCATGTTTATGAATGTTTTAACAAAAATATCCATTTCAAGAATAGGTAAAATCTGACTTTATTTCTGTGAAAAATCATATAAATATTTGCTTCCGCGCCCGAATTTTATGATTTTTTATCATAATTTAGGTAAAAGAATACATTGCAACAAGAAAATTGCTATTTCAAGTGTGGTAGGTATTCTAGAATCCAGCCAATGAAGCTTACAATATACAACGAATTCATCAAAAATAGGTCAAATCTGACTTTATTTTTGCGAAAAAATCATATAAATATTTGCCTCCGCGCCCAAATTTTATAATTTTTTAACATATTTTATCCATAGTATAGGTCCAAAAGCATGTTTAAGAATGTTTTAACAAAAATATCCACTTTAAGGACTGACTTTATTTTTGTAAAAAATCATTAAATATTTGCTTCCGCGCCCGAATTTTATGATTTTTTCATCATATTTTAGCTAAAAGAAAACATTGCAACAAGAAAATTGCTATTTCAAGTGTGGTCGGTTTTCTAGAATCCAGCCCATGTAGCTTGCGATATACAACGTGTTTATCAAATATAGGTAAAATCTGACTTTATTTTTGTAAAAAATCATATAAATATTTGCTTCCGCGCCCGAGTTTATGATTTTTCATCATATTTTAGCTAAAAGAAAACATTGCAACAAAAAAATTGCTATTTCAAGTGTGGTAGGTATTCTAGAATCCAGCTCATGTAGCTTACAATATACAACGTATTCAACAAAAATAGATAAAATCTGACTTCATTTTTGTAAAAAATCATATAAATTTTTGCTTCCGCGACCGAATTTTATAATTTTTCATCATATTTTATCCAAAGTATACGTCCAAAAGCATGTTTATGAATGTTTTAACAAAAATATTCATTTCAAGAATAGGTAAAAATCTGACTTAATTTCTGTAAAAAATCATATAAATATTTGCTTCCGCGCCCGAATTTTATGATTTTTTTATCATAATTTAGGTAAAAGAATACATTGCAACAAGAAAATTGCTATTTCAAGTGTGGTAGGTATTCTAGAATCCAGCCAATGAAGCTTACAATATACAACGAATTCATCAAAAAATAGGTCAAAATCTGACTTTATTTTTTGCGAAAAAATCATATACAATATTTCCCTCCGCGCCCAAATTTTATAATTTTTTATCATATTTTATCCATAGTATAGGTCCAAAAGCATGTTTAAGAATGTTTTAACAAAAATATCCACTTTAAGGACTGACTTTATTTTTGTAAAAAATCATGAAATATTTGCTTCCGCGCCCGAATTTTATGATTTTTCATCATATTTTAGCTAAAAGAAAACATTGCAACAAGAAAATTGCTATTTCAAGTGTGGTCGGTATTCTAGCATCCAGCCCCATGTAGCTTGCGATATACAACGTGTTTATCAAAAATAGGTAAAAATCTGACTTTATTTTTGTAAAATATCATATAAATATTTGTTTCCGCGCCCGAATTTTATAATTTTTCATCATATTTTATCCATAGTATAGGTCCAAAAGCATGTTTATGAATGTTTTAACAAAAAATATCCATTTCAAGAAAAGGTAAAATCTGACTTTATTTTTGTAAAAAAATCATATAAATATTTTCTTCCGCGCCCGAATTTTATGATTTTTTTATCATATTCTAGCTAAAAGAAAACATTGCAACAAGAAAAATTGCTATTTTAAGTGTGGATAGGTAGTCTAGAATCCAGCCCATGTTGCTTAAAATTTACAACGTATTCATCAAAAATAGATCAAATCTGCCTTTATTTTTGTAAAAAATCATATAAATATTTGCTTCTGCGCCCGAATTTTATAATTTTTTATCATATTTTATCCATAGTATAGGTCCAAAAGCATGTTTATGAATGTTTTAACAAAAAATATCCATTTCAAGAATAGGTAAAATCAGACTTTATTTCTGTAAAAAATCATATAAAATATTTGCTTCCGCGCTCGAATTTTATGATTTTTTTATCATATTTTAGCTAAAAGAAAACATTGCAACAAGAAAATTGCTATTTTAAGTGTGGTAGGTAGTCTAGAATCCAGCCCATGTAGCTTACAATATAAAACGAATTAATCAAAAATAGATCAAATCTGACTTTATTTTTATAAAAAATCATATCAATATTTGCTTCCGCGACCGAATTTTATAATTTTTCATCATATTTTATCCAAAATATAGGTCCAAAAGCATGTTTATGAATGTTTTAACAAAAATATCCATTTCAAAAATAGGTAAAATCTGACTTTATTTTTGTAAAAAATCATATAAATATTTGCTTCCGCGCCCGAATTTTATAATTTTTCTTCATATTTTATCCATAGTATAGGTCCAAAAGCATGTTTATGAATGTTTTAAAAAAAAATATCCATTTCAAGAATAGGTAAAATCTGACTTTATTTGCTGTAAAAAATCATATAATATTTGCTTCCGCGCCCGAATTTTATGATTTTTTATCATATTTTAGCTAAAAGAAAACATTGCAACAAGAAAATTGCTATTTCAACTGCGGTAAGTATTCTAGAATCCAGACCATGTAGCTTACAATATACAACGTATTTCATCAAAAATAGGTCAATCTGACTTTATTTTTGCGAAAAATCATATAAATATTTGACTCCGCGCCCAAATTTTATAATTTTTTATCATATTTTATCCATAGTATATGACCAAAAGCATGTTTATGAATGTTTTAACAAAAATATCCACTTTAAGGACTGACTTTATTTTTGTAAAAAATCATATAAATATTTGCTTCCGCGCCCCGAATTTTATGATTTTTCATCATATTTTAGCTAAAAGAAAACATTGCAATAAAAAAAATTGCTATTTCAAGTGTGGTAGGTATTCTAGAATCCAGCCCATGTAGCTTACAAATATACAACGTATTCAACAAAAATAGATAAAATCTGACTTCATTTTTGTAAAAAATCATATAAATTTTTGCTTCCGCGACCGAATTTTATAATTTTTCATCATATTTTATCCAAAGAATACGTCCAAAAAGCATGTTTATGAATGTTTTTAACAAAAATAATCCATTTCAAGAATAGGTAAAATCTGACTTTATTTCTGTAAAAAAATCATATAAAATATTCGCTTCTCCGCGCCCGAATTTTATGATTTTTTTATCATAATTTAGGTAAAAGAATACATTGCAACAAGAAAATTGCTATTTCAAGTTGTGGTAGGTATTCTAGAATCCAGCCAATGAAGCTTACAATATACAACGAATTTCATCAAAAATATGGTCAAATCTGACTTTATTTTTTGCGAAAAAATCATATAAATTATTTGCCTCCGCGCTCCAAATTTTATAATTTTTTATCATATTTTATCCATAGTATAGGTCCAAAAGGCATGTTTAAGAAGTTTTAACAAAAATATCCCACTTTAAAGACTGACTTTATTTTTTGTAAAAAAATCATATAAATATTTGCTTCCGCGCCCGAATTTTATGATTTTTTCATCATATTTTTAGCTAAAAGAAAACATTGCAACAAGAAAATTGCTATTTCAAGTGTGGTAGGTATTCTAGAAACCAGCCCATGTAGCATACAAAATACAACGTATTCATCAAAAATAGGTAAAACCTGACTTCATTTTTGTAAAAAAAATCATATAAATATTTGCTTCCGCGACCGAATTTTTATAATTTTTCATCATATTTTATCCAAAGTATACGTCCAAAAGCATGTATATGAATGTTTTAACAAAAATATCCATTTCAAGAATAGGTAAAATCTGACTTTATTTCTGTAAAAAATCATATAAATATTTGCTTCCGCGCTCGAATTTTATGATTTTTGATCATAATTTAGGTAAATAGAATACATTGCAACAAGAAAATTGCTATTTCAAGTGTGGTAGGTAGAATCCAGCCAATGAAGCTTACAATATACAAAGTATTCATCAAAAATAAGTAAAATCTGACTTTATTTTTGTAAAAAAATCATATAAATATTTGCTTCCGCGCCCGAATTTTATAATTTTTTCATCATATTTTATCCAAAGTATAGGTCCAAAAGCATGTTTATGAATGTTTTAAAAAAATATCCATTTCAAGAATAGGTAAAATCTGACTTTATTTTTGTAAAAAATCATATAAATATTTGCTTCCGCGCCCGAATTTTATGATTTTTCATCATATTTTAGCTAAAAGAAAACATTGCAACAAGAAAATTGCTATTTCAAGTGTGGTAGGTATTGTAGAATCCAGCCCATGTAGCTTACAATATACAACGTATTCAACAAAAATAGATAAAAATCTGACTTCATTTTTGTAAAAAAATCATATAAATTTTTGCTTCCGCGACCGAATTTTATAATTTTTCATCATATTTTATCCAAAGTATACGTCCAAAAAGCATGTTTATGAATGTTTTAACACAAAAATATCCATTTCAAGAATAGGTAAAATCTGACTTTATTTCTGTGAAAAATCATATAAATATTTGCTTCCGCGCCCGAATTTTATGATTTTTTATCATAATTTAGGTAAAAGAATACATTGCAACAAGAAAATTGCTATTTCAAGTGTGGTAGGTATTCTAGAATCCAGCCAATGAAGCTTACAATATACAACGAATTCATCAAAAATAGGTAAAATCTGACTTTATTTTTGTAAAAAAATTATATAAATATATGCTTCCGCGCCAGAATTTTATTATTTTTCATCATATATTACGCATAGTATAGGTTTAAAAGCATGTTTATGTATGTTTTAAACAAAAATATCCATTTTCAAAAATAGGTAAAATCTGACTTTATTTTTGTAAAAAATCATATAAATATTTGCTTCCGCGCCCGAATTTTATGATTTTTTCATCATATTTTAGCTAAAAAAACATTGCAACAAGAAAATTGCTATTTTAAGTGTGGTGGGTATTCTAGAATCTAGCCCTTGTAGCTTGCCATATACAACGTATTCATCAAAAATAGGTAAAATCTGACTTTATTTTTGTAAAAAAATCATATAAATATTTGCTTCCACGCCCGAATTTTATAATTTTTCATCATATTTTATCCGTAGTATAGATCCAAAAGCATGTTTATGAATGTTTTAACAAATATATCCATTTCAAGAATAGGTAATATCTGATTTTATTTTTGTAAAAAAATCATATAAATATTTGCTTCCGCGCCCGAATTTTATGATTTTTCATCATATTTTAGCTAAAAGAAAACATTGCAACCAGAAAATTGCTATTTTTACTGTGGCAGGTATTCTAGAATCCAGCCCATGTAGCTTACAATACACAACGTATTCATCAAAAATAGGTAATATCTGACTTTTTTTTTGTAAAAAAAAATATTTAAATATTTGCTTCTGCGCCCGAATTTTATAATTTTTTCATCATATTTTATCCATAGTATAGGTTTAAAAGCATGTTTATGAATGTTTTAACAAAAAATATTCATTTTAAAAATAGGTAAAATCTGACTTTATTTTTGTAAAAAATCATATAAATATTTGCTACCGCGCCCGAATTTTATGATTTTTCATCATATTTTAGCTAAAACAAAACATTGCAAGAAGAAAATTGCTATTTCAAGTGTTGTGGGTATTCTAGAATCCAGCCCATGTAGCTTGCGATATACAACGTATTCATCAAAAATAGGTAAAATCTGACTTTATTTTTGTATAAAAATCATATAAATATTTGCTTCCGCGCCCGAATTTTATAATTTTTCATCATATTTTATCCATAATATAGGTCCAAAAGCATGTTTATGAATGTTTTAACAAAAATATCCATTTCAAGAATAGGTAAAATCTGACTTTATTTTTGTAAAAAATCATATAAATATTTTCTTCCGCACCCGAATTTTATGATTTTTTATCCTATTATAGCTAAAAGAAAACATTGCAACAAGAAAATTGCTAATTTAGGGGTGGTAGGTAGTCTAGAATCCAGCCCATGTAGCTTACAATATACTACGTATTCATTAAAAATAGATAAAATCTGACTTCATTTTTGTAAAAAATCATATAAATTTTTGCTTCCGCGACCGAATTTTATAATTTTTCATCATATTTTATCCAAAGTATACGTCCAAAAGCATGTTTATGAACGTTTTAACAAAAATATCCATTTCAAGAATAGGTAAAATCTGACTTTATTTCTGTAAAAAATCATATAAATATTTGCTTCTGCGCCCGAATTTTATGATTTTTTATCATAATTTAGGTAAAGAATACATTGCAACAAGAAAATTGCTATTTCAAGTGTGGTATGTATTCTAGGAATCCAGCCAATGAAGCTTACAATATACTACGTATTCATTAAAAATAGGTCAAATCTGACTTTATTTTTGTAAAAAATCATATAATTATTTGCTTTTGCGCCCAAATTTTATAATTTTTTATCATATTTTATCCATAGTATAGGTCCAAAAGCATGTTTAAGAATGTTTTAACAAAAATATCTATTTTAATGACTGACTTTATTTTTGTAAAAAAATCATATAAATATTTGCTTCCGCGCCCAAATTTTATAATTTTTTCATCATATTTTAGCTAAAAGAAAACATTGGAACAAGAAAATTGCTATTTCAAGTGTGGTAGGTATTCTAGAATCCAGCCCATGTAGCTTGGGATATACTACGTATTCATCAAATATAGGTAAAATCTGACTTTATTTTTGTAAAAATCATATAAATATTTGCTTCCGCGCCCGAATTTTATAATTTTTTATTATATTTTATCCATAGTATAGATCCAAAAGCATGTTTATGAATGTTTTAACAAAAAATATCCGTTTCAAGAATAGGTAATATCTGACTTTATTTTTGTAAAAAAATTATATAAATATTTGCTTCCGAGCGCCCGAATTTTGTGACTTTTCATCATATTTTAGCTAAAAGAAAACATTGCAACAAGAAAAATTGCTATTTCAAGTGTGGTAGGTATTCTAGAATCCAGCCCATGTAGCTTACAATATACAACGTATTCATCAAAAATAGCTAAAGTCTGACTTCGTTTTTGTAAAAAAATCATATAAATATTTGCTTCCGCGACCAAATTTTTATAATTTTTCATCATATTTTATCCAAAGTATACGTCCAAAAGCATGTTATGAATGTTTTAAAAAAAATATCCATTTCAAGAATAGGTAAAATCTGACTTTATTTGCTGTAAAAAAAACATATAAATATTTGCTTCCACGCCCAAATTTTATGATTTTTAATCATAATTTAGGTAAAAGAATACAT
The DNA here is from genome assembly GCA_035578165.1 of Stenolophus ochropezus. NCBI lineage: Eukaryota > Metazoa > Arthropoda > Insecta > Coleoptera > Carabidae > Stenolophus > Stenolophus ochropezus. Next base: position 6,288 of record JAQOWZ010000556.1, on the reverse strand, counting down.
TGCAACAAGAAAATTGCTACTTCAAGTGTGGTAGGTATTCTAGAATCCAGCCAATGAAGCTTACAATATACAACGAATTCATCAAAAATAGGTAAAATCTGACTTTATTTTTGTAAAAAGTTGTATAAATATATGCTTCCGCGCCAGAATTTTATAATTTTTCATCATAATTTACGCATAGTATAGGTTTAAAAAGCATGTTTATGTATGTTTTTAACAAAAATATCCATTTCAAAAATAGGTAAATCTGACTTTATTTTTGTAAAAAAATCATATAAATATTTGCTTCCGCGCCCGAATTTTATTATTTTTTTATCATATATTAGCTAAAGAAACATTGCGACAAGAAAATTGCGATTTCAAGTATGGTGGATATTCTAGAATCCAGCCCATGTAGCTTGCGATATACAACGTATTATATCAAAAATAGGTAAAATCTGACTTTTATTTTTTGTAAAAAATCATATAAATATTTGCTTCCGCGCCCGAATTTTATAATTTTTCATCATATTTTATCCATAGTATAGATCACAAAAGCATGTTTATGAATGTTTTAACAAAAATATCCATTTCAAGAATAGGTAAAATCTGACTTTATTTTTTGTAAAAAAATCATATCTAAAATATTTGCTTCCGCGCCCGAATTTTATGATTTTTTTATCATATTTTAGCTAAAAGAAAACATTGCAACAAGAAAATTGCTATTTCAACTGCGGTAGGGTATTCTAGAAATCCAGCACATGTAGCTTACAATATACAACGTATTCATCAAAATTAGATAAAATCTGACTTTTTTTTTTGTAAAAAAATATTTAAATATTTGCTTCCGCGCCCGAATTTTATAATTTTCTCATTATATTTTATCCATAGTATAGGTTTAAAATATTTTCTTCCGCGCCCGAATTTTATGATTTTTCATCATATTTTAGCTAAAACAAAACACTGCAACAAGAAAATTGCTATATTAAGTGTGGTAGGTAGTCTAGAATCCAGCCCATGTAGCTTACAATATACAACGTATTCATCAAAAATAGGTCAAATCTGTCTTTATTTTTGCAAAAAATCATATAAATATTTGCTTCCGCGCCCAAATTTTATAATTTTTTATTATATTTTATCCATAGTATAGGTCCAAAAGCATGTTTAAGAATGTTTTAATAAAAATATCCACTTTAAGGACTGACTTTATTTTTGTAAAAAATCATATAAATATTTGCTTCCGCGCCCGAATTTTATGATTTTTCATCATATTTTAGCTAAAAGAGAACATTGCAACAAAAAAATTGCTATTTCAAGTGTGGCAGGTATTCTAGAATCCAGCCCATGTAGCTTACAATATACAACGTATTCATCAAAAATAGATAAAATCTGACTTAATTTTAGAAAAAATCATATACATATTTGCTTCCGCGACCGAATTTTATAATTTTTCATCATATTTTATCCAAAATATACGTCCAAAAGCATGTTTATGAATGTTTTAACAAAAATATCCATTTCAAGAATAGGTAAAATCTGACTTTATTTCTGTAAAAAATCATAAATATTTGCTTCCGCATCCGAATTTTATGATTTTTCATCATAATTTAGGTAAAAGAAAACATTGCAACAAGAAAATTGCTATTTCAAGTGTGGTAGGTAGAATCCAGCCAATGAAGCTTACAATATACAAAGTATTCATCAAAAATAAGTAAAATCTGACTTTATTTTTGTAAAAAAATCATATAAATATTTGCTTCCGCGCCCGAATTTTATAATTTTTTCATCATATTTTTATCCAAAGTATAGGTCCAAAAGCATGTTTATGAATGTTTTAAAAAAATATCCATTTCAAGAATAGGTAAAATCTGACTTTATTTTTGTAAAAAATCATATAAATATTTGCTTCCGCGCCCGAATTTTATGATTTTTCATCATATTTTAGCTAAAAGAAAACATTGCAACAAGAAAATTGCTATTTCAAGTGTGGTAGGTATTGTAGAATCCAGCCCATGTAGCTTACAATATACAACGTATTCATCAAAAATAGGTAAAATCTGACTTTATTTTTGTAAAAAATCATATAAATATTTCCTTCCGCGCCCGAATTTTATAATTTTTCATCATATTTTATCCATAGTATAGGTCCAAAAGCATGTTTATGAATGTTTTAAAAAAACATCCATTTCAAGAATATGTAAAATCTGACTTTATTTTTTTAAAAAATCATATAAGTATTTGCTTCCGCGCCCGAATTTAATGATTTAACATTATATTTTAGCTAAAAGAAAACATTGCAACAAGAAAATTGCTATTTCAAGTGTGGTAGGTATTCTAGAATCCAGCCCATGTAGCTTACAATATACAACGTATTCATGAAAAAATAGGTAAAATCTGAATTTATTTTTGTAAGAAGTCATATAAATATTTGCTTCCGCGACCGAATTTTATAATTTTTTATCATATTTTATCCAAAGTATAGGTCCAAAAGCATGTTTATGAAAGTTTTACCAAAAATATCCATTTCAAGAATAGGTAAAATCTGACTATTTTTTTTAAAAATTATATAGTTATTTTCTTCCGCGCCCGAATTTTATAATTTTTCATCATATTTTATGCATAGTATAGGTTTAAAAGCATGTTTATGAATGTTTTAACAAAAATATCCATTTCAAAAATAGATAAAATCTGACTATTTTTGTAAAAAATCATATAAATATTTGCTTCCGCGACCGAATTTTATGATTTTTTATCATATTTTAGCTAAAAGAACACATTGCAACAAGAAAATTGCTATTTCAAGTGCGGTGGGTATTCTAGAATCCAGCCCATGTAGCTTGCGATATACAACGTATTCATCAAAAATAGGTAAAATCTGACTTTATTTTTGTAAAAAATCATATAAATATTTGCTTCCGCGCCCGAATTTTATAATTTTTCATCATATTTTATCCATAGTATAGGTCCTAAAGCATGTTTATGAATGTTTTAAAAAAATATCCATTTCAAGAATAGGTAAAATCTGACTTTATTTTTGTAAAAAATCATATAAATATTTGCTTCCGCGCCCGAATTTTATGATTTTTCATCATATATTAGCTAAAAGAAAACATTGCAACAAGAAAATTGCTATTTCAAGTGTGGTAGGTATTCTAGAATCCAGCCCATGTAGCTTACAATATACAACGTATTCATCAAAAATAGGTAAAATCTGACTTTATTTTTGTAAAAAATCATATAAATATTTCCTTCCGCGCCCGAATTTTATAATTTTTCATCATATTTTATCCATAGTATAGGTCCAAAAGCATGTTTATGAATGTTTAAAAAAAATATCCATTTCAAGAATAAGTAAAATCTGACTTTATTTTTGTAAAAAATCATATAAATATTTGCTTCCGCGCCCGAATTTAATGATTTTTCATTATATTTTAGCTAAAAGAAAACATTGCAACAAGAAAATTGCTATTTCAAGTGTGGTAGGTATTCTAGAATCCAGCCCATGTAGCTTACAATATACAACGTATTCATAAAAAAATAGGTAAAATCTGAATTTATTTTTGTAAGAAGTCATATAAATATTTGCTTCCGCGACCGAATTTTATAATTTTTTTATCATATTTTATCCAAAGTATAGGTCCAAAAGCATGTTTATGAAAGTTTTAACAAAAATATCCATTTCAAGAATAGGTAAAATCTGAATTTATTTTTGTAAAAAATCATATAAATATTTGCTTCCGCATCCGAATTTTATGATTTTTCATCATAATTTAGGTAAAAGAAAACATTGCAACAAGAAAATTGCTATTTCAAGTGCGGTGAGTATTCTAGAATCCAGCCCATGTAGCTTGCGATATACAACGTATTCATCAAAAATAGGTAAAATCTGACTTCATTTTTGTAAAAAATCATATAAATATTTGCTTCCGCGACCGAATTTTATAATTTTTCATCATATTTTATCCAAAGTATACGTCCAAAAGCATGTTTATGAATGTTTTAACAAAAATATCCATTTCAAGAATAGGTAAAATCTGACTTTATTTCTGTGAAAAATCATATACATATTTGCTTCCGCGCCCGAATTTTATGATTTTTTATCATAATTTAGGTAAAAGAATACATTGCAACAAGAAAATTGCTATTTCAAGTGTGGTGGGTATTCTAGAATCCAGCCCTTGTAGCTTGCCATATACAACGTATTCATCAAAAATAGGTAAAATCTGAATTTATTTTTGTAAAAAATCATATAAATATTTGCTTCCGCGCCCGAATTTTATAATTTTTCATCATATTTTATCCTTAGAATAGATCCAAAAGCATGTTTATGAATGTTTTAACAAAAGTATCCATTTTAAAAATAGGTAATATCTGACTTTATTTTTGTAAAAAATCATATAAATATTTGCTTCCGCGCCCGAATTTTATGATTTTTCATCATATTTTAGCTAAAAGAAAACATTGCAACCAGAAAATTGCTATTTTTTACTGTGGCAGGTATTCTAGAATCCAGCCCATGTAGCTTACAATATACAACGTATTCATCAAAAATAGGTAATATCTGACTTTTTTTTTGTAAAAAAATATTTATATATTTGCTTCTGCGCCCGAATTTTATAATTTTTCATCATATTTTATCCATAGTATAGGTTTAAAAGCATGTTTATGAATGTTTTAACAAAAATATCCATTTTAAAAACAGGTAAAATCTGACTTTATTTTTGTAAAAAATCATATAAATATTTGCTACCGCGCCCGAATTTTATGATTTTTCATCCAAATTTATTTTAAACAAAACATTGCAAGAAGAAAATTGCTATTTCAAGTGTTGTGGGTATTCTAGAATCCAGCCCATGTAGCTTGCGATATACAACGTTTTCATCAAAAATAGGTAAAATCTGACTTTATTTTTGTATAAAATCATATAAATATTTGCTTCCGCGCCCGAATTTTATAATTTTTCATCATATTTTATCCATAGTATAGGTCCAAAAGCATGTTTATGAATGTTTTAACAAAAATATCCATTTGAAGAATAGGTAAAATCTGACTTTATTTTTGTAAAAAATCATATAAATATTTTCTTCCGCGCCCGAATTTTATGATTTTTTATCCTATTATAGCTAAAAGAAAACATTGCAACAAGAAAATTGCTATTTTAGGGGTGGTAGGTAGTCTAGAATCCAGCCCATGTAGCTTACAATATACTACGTATTCATTAAAAATAGGTCAAATCTGACTTTATTTTTGTAAAAAATCATATAATTATTTGCTTTCGCGCCCAAATTTTATAATTTTTTATCATATTTTATCCATAGTATAGGTCCAAAAGCATGTTTAAGAATGTTTTAACAAAAATATCTATTTTAATGACTGACTTTATTTTTGTAAAAAATCATATAAATATTTGCTTCCGCGCCCAAATTTTATGATTTTTCATCATATTTTAGCTAAAAGAAAACATTGCAACAAGAAAATTGCTATTTCAAATGTGGTGGGTATTCTAGAATCCAGCCCATGTAGCTTGCGATATACAACGTATTCATCAAATATAGGTAAAATCTGACTTTATTTTTGTAAAAAATCATATAAATATTTGCTTCCGCGCCCAAATTTTATAATTTTTTATTATATTTTATCCATAGTATAGATCCAAAAGCATGTTTATGAATGTTTTAACAAAAATATCCGTTTCAAGAATAGGTAATATCTGACTTTATTTTTGTAAAAAATTATATAAATATTTGCTTCCGCGCCCGAATTTTATGATTTTTCATCATATTTTAGCTAAAAGAAAACATTGCAACAAGAAAATTGCTATTTCAAGTGTGGTAGGTATTCTAGAATCCAGCCCATGTAGCTTACAATATACAACGTATTCATCGAAAATAGCTAAAGTCTGACTTCGTTTTTGTAAAAAATCATATAAATATTTGCTTCCGCGACCAAATTTTATAATTTTTCATCATATTTTATCCAAAGTATACGTCCAAAAGCATGTTTATGAATGTTTTAAAAAAATATCCATTTCAAGAATAGGTAAAATCTGACTTTATTTGCTGTAAAAAATCATATAAATATTTTCTTCCACGCCCGAATTTTATGATTTTTAATCATAATTTAGGTAAAAGAATACATTGCAACAAGAAAATTGCTACTTCAAGTGTGGTAGGTATTCTAGAATCCAGCCAATGAAGCTTACAATATACAACGAATTCATCAAAAATAGGTAAAATCTGACTTTATTTTTGTAAAAAGTTGTATAAATATATGCTTCCGCGCCAGAATTTTAACTCTGAGATAGCGCGT
>JAQOWZ010000555.1:0-31723 GCA_035578165.1 Stenolophus ochropezus | reverse complement strand
ACGCGCTATCTCAGAGTAAATCTGACTTTATTGTTGTAAAATATCATATAAATATTTGCTTCCGCGCCCGAATTTCATGATTTTACATCATAATTTTAGCTAAAAGAAAACATTGCAACAAGAAAATTGCTATTTCAAGTGTGTTAGGTTATTCTAGAATCCAGCCCATGTAGCTTACAATATACAACGTATTCATCAAAAATAGGTAGAATCTGACTTTTTTTTTTGTAAAAATTATTTAAATATTTGCTTTCGCGCCCGAATTTTATAATTTTTCATCATATTTTATCCACAGTATAGGTCCAAAGCATGTTTATGAATGTTTTAACAAAAATATCCATTTCAAAATAGGTAAAATCTGACTTTATTTTTGTAAAAAATCATATAAATATTTGCTTCCGCGCCCGAATTTTATAATTTTTCATCATATTTTATCCACAGTATAGGTCCAAAAGTATGTTTATGAATGTATTAACAAAAATATCCATTTCAAGAATATGTAAAATCTGACTTTATTTTTGTAAAAAATCATAAATATTTGCTTCCGCGCCCAAATTTTATGATTTTTTATCATAATTTAGGTAAAAGAAAACATTGCAACAAGAAAATTGCTATTTAAAGTGTGGTAGGTTTTCTAGAATCCAGCCAATGGAGCTGACAATATACAACGTATTCATCAAAAATAGGTAAAATCTGACTTTATTTTTGTAAAAATTAGATAAATATTTGCTTCCGCGCTCGAATTTTATAATTTTTCATCATATTTTATCCATAGTATAGGTCCAAAAGCATGTTTATGAACGTTTTAACAAAAATATCCATTTCAAAAATATGTAAAATCTGACTTTATTTTTGTAAAAAATCATAAATATTTGCTTCCGCGCCCGAATTTTATGATTTTTCATCATAATTTAGCTAAAAGAAAAACATTGCAACAAGAAAATTGCTATTTCAAGTTTGTTAGGTATTCTAGAATCCAGCCCATGTAGCTTACAATATACAACGTATTCATCAAAAATAGGTAAAATCTGACTTTTTTTTTGTACAAAAATATATAAATATTTGCTTCCGCGCTCGAATTTTATAATTTTTCATCATATTTTATCCATAGTATAGGTCCAAAAGCATGTTTATGAACGTTTTAACAAAAATTATCCTTTTCAAGAATAGGTAAAATCTGACTTTATTTTTGTAAAAAATCATATAAATATTTGCTTCCGCGCCTGAATTTTATAATTTTTTATCATATTTTATCCACAGTATAGGTCCAAAATCATGTTTATGAATGTATTAACAAAAATATCCATTTCAAGAATATGTAAAATCTGACTTTATTTTTGTAAAAAATCATATAAATATTTGCTTCCGCGCCCGAATTTTATGATTTTTCATCATATTTTTAGCTAAAAGAAAACATTGCAACAAGAAAATTGCTATTTCAAGTGTGTTAGGTATTCTAGAATCAAGCCCATGTAGCTTACAATATACAACATATTCATCAAAAATAGGTAAAATCTGACTTTTTTTTTGTAAAAAATCATATAAATATTTGTTTGCTTGCCCGAATTTTATAATTTTTCATCATATTTTATCCGCAGTATAGGTCCAAAAGCATTTTTATGAATGTTTTAAAAAAAATATCAATTTCAGAATAGGAAAAATCTGACATAATTTTTGAAAAAAATCATATAAATATTTGCTTCCGCGCCCGAATTTTATGATTTTTCATCATATTTTAGCTAAAAGAAAACATTGCAACAAGAAAATTGCTATTTTAAGTGTGTTAAGTATTCTAGAATCCAGCCCATGTAGCTTACAATATACAACGTATTCATCAAAAATAGGTAAAATCTGACTTTTTTTTTTGTAAAAACTTATTCAAATATTTGCTTCCGCGCCCGAATTTTATAATTTTTCATCATATTTTATCCACAGTATAGGTCCAAAAGCGTGTTTATGAATGTTTTAACAAAAATATCCTTTTCAAGAATAGGTAAAATCTGACTTTATTTTTGTAAAAAATCATATAAATATTTGCTTCCGCGCCCGAATTTTATAATTTTTCATCATATTTTATCCACAGTATAGGTCCAAAATCATGTTTATGAATGTATTAACAAAAATATCCATTTCAAGAATATGTAAAATCTGACTTTATTTTTGTAAAAAATCATATAAATATTTGCTTCCGCGCCCGTATTTTATGATTTTTCATCATAATTTAGGTAAAAGAAAACATTGCAACAAGGAAATTGCTATTTCAAGTGTAGTAGGTATTCTAGAATCCAGCTAATGAAGCTTACAATATACAATGTATTCATCAAAAATAGGTAAAATCTGACTTTATTTTTGTAAAAATTATATAAATATTTGCTTCCGCGCTCGAATTTTATAATTTTTCATCATATTTTATCCACAGTATAGGTCCAAAAGTATGTTTATGAATGTATTAACAAAAATATCCATTTCAAGAATATGTAAAATCTGACTTTATTTTTGTAAAAAATCATCAACATTTACTTCCGCGCCCGAATTTTATGATTTTTCATCATAATTTAGGTAAAAGAAATCATTGCAACAAGAAAATTGCTATTTCAAGTTTGGTAGGTATTCTAGAATCCAGCCCATGTAGCTTACAATATACAACGTTTCATCAAAAATAGGTAAAATCTGACTTTTTTTTTGTAAAAAAATCATATAAATATTTGTTTGCGCGCCCGAATTTTATAATTTTTTATCACATTTTATCCGCAGTATAGGTCCAAAAGCATGTTTATGAACGTTTTTAACAAGAATATCCATTTCAAAAATATGTAAAATCTGACTTTATTTTTGTAAATAATCATATAAATATTTGCTTCCGCGCCCGAATTTTATGATTTTTCATCATATTTTAGCTAAAAGAAAACATTGCAACAAGAAAATTGCTATTACAAGTGTGTTAGGTATTCTAGAATCCAGCCCATGTAGCTTACAATATACAACGTATTCATCAAAAATAGGTAAAATCTGACTTTTTTTTTGTTAAAAATTATTTAAAAATTTGCTTCCGCACCCGAATTTTATAATTTTTCATCATATTTTATCCACAGTATAGGTCCAAAAGCATGTTTATGAATGTTTTAACAAAAATATCCATTTCAAGAACAGGTAAAATCTGACTTTATTTTTGTAAAAAATCATATAAATATTTGCTTCCGCGCCCGTATTTTTTTGATTTTTTATCATAAATTAGGTAAAAGAAAAACATTGCAACAAGAAAATTGCTATTTCAAGTGTAGTAGGTATTCTAGAATCCAGCTAATGAAGCTTACAATATAGAACGTATTCATCAAAAATAGGTAATATCTGACTTTATTTTTGTAAAAAATTATAAAAAAAATTTGCTTTCGCGCTCGAATTTTATAATTTTTCATCATATTTTAATCCATAGTATAGGTCCAAAAGCATGTTTATGAACGTTTTTAACAAAAATATCCATTTCAAAAATATGTAAAAACTGACTTTATTTTTGTAAAAAATCATATAAATATTTGCTTCCGCGCCCGAATTTTATGATTTTTCATCATATTTTAGCTAAAAGAAAACATTGCAACAAGAAAATTGCTATTTCAAGTGTGTTAGGTATTCTAGAATCCAGCCCATGTAGCTTACAATATACAACGTATTCATCAAAAATAGGTAAAATCTGACTATTTTTTTTGTAAAAAAATCATATAAATATTTGCTTCCGCGCCCGAATTTTATAATTTTTCATCATATTTTATCTACAGTATAGGTCCAAAAGCATGTTTATGAATGTTTTAACGAAAATATCCATTTCAAGAATAGTTAAAATCTGACTTAATTTTTGTAAAAAATCATATAAATATTTACTTCCGCGCCCGAATTTTATGATTTTTCATCATAATTTAGGTAAAAGAAAACATTGCAACAAGAAAATTGCTATTTCAAGTGTGTTAGGTATTCTAGAATCCAGCCATGTAGCTTAGAATATACAACGTATTCATCAAAAATAGGTAAAATCTGACTTTTTTTTTGTACAAAATCATATAAATATTTGTTTGCGCGCCCGAAATTTATAATTTTTCATCATATTTTATCCGCAGTATAGGTCCAAAAGCATGTTTATGAACGTTTTAACAAAAATATCCATTTCAAAAATATGTAAAATCTGACTTTATTTTTGTAAAAAATCATATAAATATTCGCTTCCGCGCCCGAATTTTATGATTTTTCATCATATTTTAGCTAAAAGAAAACATTGCAACAAGAAAACTGCTATTTCAAGTGGGTTAGGTATTCTAGAATCAAGCCCATGTAGCTTACAATATACAACGTATTCATCAAAAATAGGTAAAATCTGACTTTTTTTTTGTAAAAAATCATATAAATATTTGTTTGCTTGCCCGAATTTTATAATTTTTCATCATATTTTATCCGCAGTATAGGTCCAAAAGCATGTTTATGAATGTTTTAAAAAAAAAATCAATTTCAGAATAGGAAAAATCTGACATAATTTTTGTAAAAAAATCATATAAATATTTGCTTCCGCGCCCGAATTTTATGATTTGTCATTATATTTTAGCTAAAAGAAAACATTGCAACAAGAAAATTGCTATTTTAAGTGTGTTAAGTATTCTAGAATCCAGCCCATGTAGCTTACAATATACAACGTATTCATCAAAAATAGGTAAAATCTGACTTTTTTTTGTAAAAACTTATTTAAATATTTGCTTCCGCGCCCGAATTTTATCATTTTTCATCATATTTTATCCACAGTATAGGTCCAAAAGCATGTTTATAAATGTTTTAACAAAAATATCCATTTCAAGAATAGGTAAAATCTGACTTTATTTTTGTAAAAAATTATATAAAATATTTGCTTCTTCGCCCGAATTTTATAATTTTTCATCATATTTTATCCACAGTATGGGTCCAAAATCATATTTATGAATGTATTAACAAAAAATATCCATTTCAAGAATATGTAAAATCTGACTTTATTTTTGTAAAAAATCATATAAATATTTGCTTCCGCGCCCGAATTTTATGATTTTTCATCATATTTTAGCTAAAAGAAAACATTTGCAACAAGAAAATTGCTATTTCAAGTGTGTTAGGTATTCTAGAATCCAGCCCATGTAGCTTACAATATACAAAGTATTCATCAAAAATAGGTAAAATCTGACTTTTTTTTTGTAAAAAATCATATAAATATTTGCTTCCGCGCCCGAATTTTATAATTTTTCATCATATTTTATCCACAGTATAGGTCCAAAGAGCATGTTTATGAATGTTTTAACAAGAATATCCATTTCAAGAATAGTTCAAATCTGACTTAATTTTTGTAAAAAATCATATAAATATTTGCTTCCGCGCCCGAATTTTATGATTTTTCATCATAATTTAGGTAAAAGAAAAACATTGCAACAAGAAAATTGCTATTTCAAGTGTGTTAGGTATTCTAGAATCCAGCCCATGTAGCTTACAATATACAACGTATTCATCAAAAATAGGTAAAATCTGAATTTTTTTTTGTACAAATTTATATAAATATTTGCTTCCGCGCTCGAATTTTATAATTTCAAAAATATGTAAAATCTGACTTTATTTTTGTAAAAAATCATAATATTTGCTTCCGCGCCCGAATTTTATGATTTTTCATCATATTTTAGCTAAAAGAAAACATTGCAACAAGAAAATTGCTATTTCAAGTTTGTTAGGTATTCTAGAATCCAGCCCATGTAGCTTACAATATACAACGTATTCATCAAAAATAGGTAAAATCTGACTTTTTTTTTGTAAAATATCATATAAATATTTGTTTGCGCGCCCAAATTTTATAATTTTTTATCATATTTTATCCGCAGTATAGGTCCAAAAGCATGTTTATGAATGTTTTAACAAAAATATCCATTTCAAGATAAGAAAAATCTGACTTTATTGTTGTACAAAATCATATAAATATTTGCTTCCGCGCCCGAATTTTATGATTTTTTATCATATTTTAGCTAAAAGAAAATATTGCAACAAGAAAATTGCTATTACAAGTGTGTTAGGTATTCTAGAATCCAGCCCATGTAGCTTACAATATACAACGTATTCATCAAAAATAGGTAAAATCTGACTTTTTTTTTGTAAAAAAATATTTAAAAATTTGCTTCCGCTCCCGAATTTTATAATTTTTCATCATATTTTATCCACAGTATAGGTCCAAAAGCCATGTTTATGAATGTTTTAACAAAAATATCCATTTCAAGAATAGGTAAAATCTGACTTTATTTTTGTAAAAAATCATATAAATATTTGCTTCCGCGCCCGTATTTTTTGATTTTTTATCATAAATTAGGTAAAAGAAAACATTGCAACAAGAAAATTGCTATTTCAATGTGTGTTAGGTATTCTAGAATCCAGCCCATGTAGCTTACAATATACAACGTATTCATCAAAAATAGGTAAAATCTGACTTTTTTTTTTGTAAAAAATCATATAAATATTTGCTTCCGCGCCCGAATTTTATAATTTTTCATCATATGTTATCTACAGTATAGGTCCAAAAGCATGTTTATGAATGTTTTAACAAAAATATCCATTTCAAGAATAAGAAAAATCTGACTTTATTGTTGTACAAAATCATATAAATATTTGCTTCCGCGCCCGAATTTTATGATTTTTTCATCATAATTTAGGTAAAAGAAAACATTGCAACAAGAAAATTGCTATTTCAAGTGTGTTAGGTATTCTAGAATCCAGCCCATGTAGCTTACAATATACAACGTATTCATCAAAAATAGGTAAAATCTGACTTTTTTTTTGTACAAAATCATATAAATATTTGTTTGCGCGCCCGAAATTTATAATTTTTCATCATATTTTATCCGCAGTATAGGTCCAAAAGCATGTTTATGAACGTTTTAACAAAAATATTCATTTCAAAAATATGTAAAATCTGACTTTATTTTTGTAAAAAATCATATAAATATTTGCTTCCGCGAACGAATTTTATGATTTTTCATTATATTTTAGCTAAAAGAAAACATTGCAACAAGAAAATTGCTATTTCAAGTGTGTTAGGTATTCTAGAATCAAGCCCATGTAGCTTACAATATACAACGTATTCATCAAAAATAGGTAAAATCTGACTTTTTTTTCGTAAAAAATCATATAAATATTTGTTTGTTGTTCGCCCGAATTTTATAATTTTTCATCATATTTTATCCGCAGTATAGGTCCAAAAGCATGTTTATGAATGTTTTAACAAAAATATCCATTTCAAGAATTGGAAAAATCTGACTTTATTGTTGTAAAAAATCATATAAATATTTGCTTCCGCGCCCGAATTTCATGATTTTACATCATATTTTAGCTAAAAGAAAACATTGCAACAAGAAAATTGCTATTTCAAGTGTGTTAGGTATTCTAGAATCCAGCCCATGTAGCTTACAATATACAACGTATTCATCAAAAATAGGTAGAATCTGACTTTTTTTTTGTAAAAAATTATTTAAATATTTGCTTTCGCGCCCGAATTTTATAATTTTTCATCATATTTTATCCACAGTATAGGTTCAAAGCATGTTTATGAATGTTTTAACAAAAATATCCATTTCAAAATAGGTAAAATCTGACTTTATTTTTGTAAAAAATCATATAAATATTTGCTTCCGCGCCCGAATTTTATAATTTTTCATCATATTTTATCCACAGTATAGGTCCAAAAGTATGTTTATGAATGTATTAACAAAAATATCCATTTCAAGAATATGTAAAATCTGACTTTATTTTTGTAAAAAATCATAAATATTTGCTTCCGCGCCCAAATTTTATGATTTTTTATCATAATTTAGGTAAAAGAAAACATTGCAACAAGAAAATTGCTATTTAAAGTGTGGTAGGTTTTCTAGAATCCAGCCAATGGAGCTGACAATATACAACGTATTCATCAAAAATAGGTAAAATCTGACTTTATTTTTGTAAAAATTAGATAAATATTTGCTTCCGCGCTCGAATTTTATAATTTTTCATCATATTTTATCCATAGTATAGGTCCAAAAGCATGTTTATGAACGTTTTATCAAAAATATCCATTTCAAAAATATGTAAAATCTGACTTTATTTTTGTAAAAAATCATAAATATTTGCTTCCGCGCCCGAATTTTATGATTTTTCATCATAATTTAGCTAAAAGAAAACATTGCAACAAGAAAATTGCTATTTCAAGTTTGTTAGGTATTCTAGAATCCAGCCCATGTAGCTTACAATATACAACGTATTCATCAAAAATAGGTAAAATCTGACTTTTTTTTTTGTAAAATATCATATAAATATTTGTTTGCGCGCCCAAATTTTATAATTTTTTATCATATTTTATCCGCAGTATAGGTCCAAAAGCATGTTTATGAATGTTTTAACAAAAATATCCATTTCAAGAATAAGAAAAATCTGACTTTATTGTTGTACAAAATCATATAAATATTTGCTTCCGCGCCCGAATTTTATGATTTTTCATCATATTTTAGCTAAAAGAAAACATTGCAACAAGAAAATTGCTATTACAAGTGTGTTAGGTATTCTAGAATCCAGCCCATGTAGCTTACAATATACAACGTATTCATCAAAAATAGGTAAAATCTGACTTTTTTTTTGTAAAAAATTATTTAAAAATTTGCTTCCGCTCCTGAATTTTATAATTTTTCATCATATTTTATCCACAGTATAGGTCCAAAAGCATGTTTATGAATGTTTTAACAAAATATCCATTTCAAGAATAGGTAAAATCTGACTTTATTTTTGTAAAAAATCATATAAATATTTGCTTCCGCGCCCGTATTTTTTGATTTTTTATCATAAATTAGGTAAAAGAAAACATTGCAACAAGAAAATTGCTATTTCAAGTGTGTTAGGTATTCTAGAATCCAGCCCATGTAGCTTACAATATACAACGTATTCATCAAAAATAGGTAAAATCTGACTTTTTTTTTGTAAAAAATCATATAAATATTTGCTTCCGCGCCCGAATTTTATAATTTTTCATCATATGTTATCTACAGTATAGGTCCAAAAGCATGTTTATGAATGTTTTAACAAAAATATCCATTTCAAGAATAGTGAAAATCTGACTTAATTTTTGTAAAAAATCATATAAATATTTGCTTCCGCGCCCGAATTTTATGATTTTTCATCATAATTTAGGTAAAAGAAAACATTGCAACAAGAAAATTGCTATTTCAAGTGTGTTAGGTATTCTAGAATCCAGCCCATGTAGCTTACAATATACAACGTATTCATCAAAAATAGGTAAAATCTGACTTTTTTTTTGTAAAAAATTATTTAAAAATTTGCTTCCGCTCCCGAATTTTATAATTTTTCATCATATTTTATCCACAGTATAGGTCCAAAAGCATGTTTATGAATGTTTTAACAAAAATATCCATTTCAAGAATAGGTAAAATCTGACTTTATTTTTGTAAAAAATCATATAAATATTTGCTTCCGCGCCCGTATTTTTTGATTTTTTATCATAAATTAGGTAAAAGAAAACATTGCAACAAGAAAATTGCTATTTCAAGTGTGTTAGGTATTCTAGAATCCAGCCCATGTAGCTTACAATATACAACGTATTCATCAAAAATAGGTAAAATCTGACTTTTTTTTTGTAAAAAATCATATAAATATTTGCTTCCGCGCCCGAATTTTATAATTTTTCATCATATGTTATCTACAGTATAGGTCCAAAAGCATGTTTATGAATGTTTTAACAAAAATATCCATTTCAAGAATAGTGAAAATCTGACTTAATTTTTGTAAAAAATCATATAAATATTTGCTTCCGCGCCCGAATTTTATGATTTTTTATCATAATTTAGGTAAAAGAAAACATTGCAACAAGAAAATTGCTATTTCAAGTGTGTTAGGTATTCTAGAATCCAGCCCATGTAGCTTACAATATACAACGTATTCATCAAAAATAGGTAAAATCTGACTTTTTTTTTGTACAAAATCATATAAATATTTGTTTGCGCGCCCGAAATTTATAATTTTTCATCATATTTTATCCGCAGTATAGGTCCAAAAGCATGTTTATGAACGTTTTAACAAAAATATCCATTTCAAAAATATGTAAAATCTGACTTTATTTTTGTAAAAAATCATATAAATATTTGCTTCCGCGAACGAATTTTATGATTTTTCATTATATTTTAGCTAAAAGAAAACATTGCAACAAGAAAATTGCTATTTCAAGTGTGTTAGGTATTCTAGAATCAAGCCCATGTAGCTTACAATATACAACGTATTCATCAAAAATAGGTAAAATCTGACTTTTTTTTCGTAAAAAATCATATAAATATTTGTTTGTTGTTCGCCCGAATTTTATAATTTTTCATTATATTTTATCCGCAGTATAGGTCCAAAAGCATGTTTATGAATGTTTTAACAAAAATATCCATTTCAAGAATTGGAAAAATCTGACTTTATTGTTGTAAAAAATCATATAAATATTTGCTTCCGCGCCCGAATTTCATGATTTTACATCATATTTTAGCTAAAAGAAAACATTGCAACAAGAAAATTGCTATTTCAAGTGTGTTAGGTATTCTAGAATCCAGCCCATGTAGCTTACAATATACAACGTATTCATCAAAAATAGGTAGAATCTGACTTTTTTTTTGTAAAAAATTATTTAAATATTTGCTTTCGCGCCCGAATTTTATAATTTTTCATCATATTTTATCCACAGTATAGGTCCAAAGCATGTTTATGAATGTTTTAACAAAAATATCCATTTCAAAATAGGTAAAATCTGACTTTATTTTTGTAAAAAATCATATAAATATTTGCTTCCGCGCCCGAATTTTACAATTTTTCATCATATTTTATCCACAGTATAGGTCCAAAAGTATGTTTATGAATGTATTAACAAAAATATCCATTTCAAGAATATGTAAAATCTGACTTTATTTTTGTAAAAAATCATAAATATTTGCTTCCGCGCCCAAATTTTATGATTTTTTATCATAATTTAGGTAAAAGAAAACATTGCAACAAGAAAATTGCTATTTAAAGTGTGGTAGGTTTTCTAGAATCCAGCCAATGGAGCTGACAATATACAACGTATTCATCAAAAATAGGTAAAATCTGACTTTATTTTTGTAAAAATTAGATAAATATTTGCTTCCGCGCTCGAATTTTATAATTTTTCATCATATTTTATCCATAGTATAGGTCCAAAAGCATGTTTATGAACGTTTTAACAAAAATATCCATTTCAAAAATATGTAAAATCTGACTTAATTTTTGTAAAAAATCATATAAATATTTGCTTCCGCGCCCGAATTTTATGATTTTTCATCATATTTTAGCTAAAAGAAAACATTGCAACAAGAAAATTGCTATTTCAAGTGTGTTAGGTATTCTAGAATCAAGCCCATGTAGCTTACAATATACAACATATTCATCAAAAATAGGTAAAATCTGACTTTTTTTTTGTAAAAAATCATATAAATATTTGTTTGCTTGCCCGAATTTTATAATTTTTCATCATATTTTATCCGCAGTATAGGTCCAAAAGCATTTTTATGAATGTTTTAAAAAAAATATCAATTTCAGAATAGGAAAAATCTGACATAATTTTTGTAAAAAATCATATAAATATTTGCTTCCGCGCCCGAATTTTATGATTTTTCATCATATTTTAGCTAAAAGAAAACATTGCAACAAGAAAATTGCTATTTTAAGTGTGTTAAGTATTCTAGAATCCAGCCCATGTAGCTTACAATATACAACGTATTCATCAAAAATAGGTAAAATCTGACTTTTTTTTTGTAAAAACTTATTCAAATATTTGCTTCCGCGCCCGAATTTTATAATTTTTCATCATATTTTATCCACAGTATAGGTCCAAAAGCATGTTTATGAATGTTTTAACAAAAATATCCTTTTCAAGAATAGGTAAAATCTGACTTTATTTTTGTAAAAAATCATATAAATATTTGCTTCCGCGCCCGAATTTTATAATTTTTCATCATATTTTATCCACAGTATAGGTCCAAAATCATGTTTATGAATGTATTAACAAAAATATCCATTTCAAGAATATGTAAAATCTGACTTTATTTTTGTAAAAAATCATATAAATATTTGCTTCCGCGCCCGTATTTTATGATTTTTCATCATAATTTAGGTAAAAGAAAACATTGCAACAAGGAAATTGCTATTTCAAGTGTAGTAGGTATTCTAGAATCCAGCTAATGAAGCTTACAATATACAATGTATTCATCAAAAATAGGTAAAATCTGACTTTATTTTTGTAAAAATTATATAAATATTGCTTCCGCGCTCGAATTTTATAATTTTTCATCATATTTTATCCACAGTATAGGTCCAAAAGTATGTTTATGAATGTATTAACAAAAATATCCATTTCAAGAATATGTAAAATCTGACTTTATTTTTGTAAAAAATCATCAACATTTACTTCCGCGCCCGAATTTTATGATTTTTCATCATAATTTAGGTAAAAGAAATCATTGCAACAAGAAAATTGCTATTTCAAGTTTGGTAGGTATTCTAGAATCCAGCCCATGTAGCTTACAATATACAACGTTTCATCAAAAATAGGTAAAATCTGACTTTTTTTTTGTAAAAAATCATATAAATATTTGTTTGCGCGCCCGAATTTTATAATTTTTTATCACATTTTATCCGCAGTATAGGTCCAAAAGCATGTTTATGAACGTTTTAACAAGAATATCCATTTCAAAAATATGTAAAATCTGACTTTATTTTTGTAAATAATCATATAAATATTTGCTTCCGCGCCCGAATTTTATGATTTTTCATCATATTTTAGCTAAAAGAAAACATTGCAACAAGAAAATTGCTATTACAAGTGTGTTAGGTATTCTAGAATCCAGCCCATGTAGCTTACAATATACAACGTATTCATCAAAAATAGGTAAAATCTGACTTTTTTTTTGTTAAAAATTATTTAAAAATTTGCTTCCGCACCCGAATTTTATAATTTTTTATCATATTTTATCCACAGTATAGGTCCAAAAGCATGTTTATGAATGTTTTAACAAAAATATCCATTTCAAGAACAGGTAAAATCTGACTTTATTTTTGTAAAAAATCATATAAATATTTGCTTCCGCGCCCGTATTTTTTGATTTTTTATCATAAATTAGGTAAAAGAAAACATTGCAACAAGAAAATTGCTATTTCAAGTGTAGTAGGTATTCTAGAATCCAGCTAATGAAGCTTACAA
Source organism: Stenolophus ochropezus (assembly GCA_035578165.1). Classification (NCBI taxonomy): domain Eukaryota; kingdom Metazoa; phylum Arthropoda; class Insecta; order Coleoptera; family Carabidae; genus Stenolophus; species Stenolophus ochropezus. Next base: position 18,453 of record JAQOWZ010000555.1, on the reverse strand, counting down.
TATAGAACGTATTCATCAAAAATAGGTAATATCTGACTTTATTTTTGTAAAAAAATTATAAAAAAATTTGCTTTCGCGCTCGAATTTTATAATTTTTCATCATATTTTATCCATAGTATAGGTCCAAAAGCATGTTTATGAACGTTTTAACAAAAATATCCATTTCAAAAATATGTAAAAACTGACTTTATTTTTGTAAAAAATCATATAAATATTTGCTTCCGCGCCCGAATTTTATGATTTTTCATCATATTTTAGCTAAAAGAAAACATTGCAACAAGAAAATTGCTATTTCAAGTGTGTTAGGTATTCTAGAATCCAGCCCATGTAGCTTACAATATACAACGTATTCATCAAAAATAGGTAAAATCTGACTATTTTTTTGTAAAAAATCATATAAATATTTGCTTCCGCGCCCGAATTTTATAATTTTTCATCATATTTTATCTACAGTATAGGTCCAAAAGCATGTTTATGAATGTTTTAACAAAAATATCCATTTCAAGAATAGTTAAAATCTGACTTAATTTTTGTAAAAAATCATATAAATATTTACTTCCGCGCCCGAATTTTATGATTTTTCATCATAATTTAGGTAAAAGAAAACATTGCAACAAGAAAATTGCTATTTCAAGTGTGTTAGGTATTCTAGAATCCAGCCCATGTAGCTTACAATATACAACGTATTCATCAAAAATAGGTAAAATCTGACTTTTTTTTTGTACAAAATCATATAAATATTTGTTTGCGCGCCCGAAATTTATAATTTTTCATCATATTTTATCCGCAGTATAGGTCCAAAAGCATGTTTATGAACGTTTTAACAAAAATATCCATTTCAAAAATATGTAAAATCTGACTTTATTTTTGTAAAAAATCATATAAATATTTGCTTCCGCGCCTGAATTTTATGATTTTTCATCATATTTTAGCTAAAAGAAAACATTGCAACAAGAAAACTGCTATTTCAAGTGGGTTAGGTATTCTAGAATCAAGCCCATGTAGCTTACAATATACAACGTATTCATCAAAAATAGGTAAAATCTGACTTTTTTTTTGTAAAAAATCATATAAATATTTGTTTGCTTGCCCAAATTTTATAATTTTTCATCATATTTTATCCGCAGTATAGGTCCAAAAGCATGTTTATGAATGTTTTAAAAAAAATATCAATTTCAGAATAGGAAAAATCTGACATAATTTTTGTAAAAAATCATATAAATATTTGCTTCCGCGCCCGAATTTTATGATTTGTCATTATATTTTAGCTAAAAGAAAACATTGCAACAAGAAAATTGCTATTTTAAGTGTGTTAAGTATTCTAGAATCCATCCCATGTAGCTTACAATATACAACGTATTCATCAAAAATAGGTAAAATCTGACTTTTTTTTGTAAAAACTTATTTAAATATTTGCTTCCGCGCCCGAATTTTATCATTTTTCATCATATTTTATCCACAGTATAGGTCCAAAAGCATGTTTATGAATGTTTTAACAAAAATATCCATTTCAAGAATAGGTAAAATCTGACTTTATTTTTGTAAAAAATTATATAAATATTTGCTTCTTCGCCCGAATTTTATAATTTTTCATCATATTTTATCCACAGTATAGGTCCAAAATCATATTTATGAATGTATTAACAAAAATATCCATTTCAAGAATATGTAAAATCTGACTTTATTTTTGTAAAAAATCATATAAATATTTGCTTCCGCGCCCGAATTTTATGATTTTTCATCATATTTTAGCTAAAAGAAAACATTGCAACAAGAAAATTGCTATTTCAAGTGTGTTAGGTATTCTAGAATCCAACCCATGTAGCTTACAATATACAAAGTATTCATCAAAAATAGGTAAAATCTGACTTTTTTTTTGTAAAAAAATCATATAAATATTTGCTTCCGCGCCCGAATTTTATAATTTTTCATCATATTTTATCCACAGTATAGGTCCAAAAGCATGTTTATGAATGTTTTAACAAGAATATCCATTTCAAGAATAGTTCAAATCTGACTTAATTTTTGTAAAAAATCATATAAATATTTGCTTCCGCGCCCGAATTTTATGATTTTTCATCATAATTTAGGTAAAAGAAAACATTGCAACAAGAAAATTGCTATTTCAAGTGTGTTAGGTATTCTAGAATCCAGCCCATGTAGCTTACAATATACAACGTATTCATCAAAAATAGGTAAAATCTGACTTTTTTTTTGTACAAAATTATATAAATATTTGTTTCCGCGCTCGAATTTTATAATTTTTCATCATATTTTATCCATAGTATAGGTCCAAAAGCATGTTTATGAACGTTTTAACAAAAATATCCTTTTCAAGAATAGGTAAAATCTGACTTTATTTTTGTAAAAAATCATATAAATATTTGCTTCCGCGCCCGAATTTTATAATTTTTAATCATATTTTATCCACAGTATAGGTCCAAAATCATGTTTATGAATGTATTAACAAAAATATCCATTTCAAGAATATGTAAAATCTGACTTTATTTTTGTAAAAAATCATATAAATATTTGCTTCCGCGCCCGAATTTTATGATTTTTCATCATATTTTAGCTAAAAGAAAACATTGCAACAAGAAAATTGCTATTTCAAGTGTGTTAGGTATTCTAGAATCAAGCCCATGTAGCTTACAATATACAACATATTCATCAAAAATAGGTAAAATCTGACTTTTTTTTTGTAAAAAATCATATAAATATTTGTTTGCTTGCCCGAATTTTATAATTTTTCATCATATTTTATCCGCAGTATAGGTCCAAAAGCATTTTTATGAATGTTTTAAAAAAAATATCAATTTCAGAATAGGAAAAATCTGACATAATTTTTGTAAAAAATCATATAAATATTTGCTTCCGCGCCCGAATTTTATGATTTTTCATCATATTTTAGCTAAAAGAAAACATTGCAACAAGAAAATTGCTATTTTAAGTGTGTTAAGTATTCTAGAATCCAGCCCATGTAGCTTACAATATACAACGTATTCATCAAAAATAGGTAAAATCTGACTTTTTTTTTGTAAAAACTTATTTAAATATTTGCTTCCGCGCCCGAATTTTATAATTTTTCATCATATTTTATCCACAGTATAGGTCCAAAAGCATGTTTATGAATGTTTTAACAAAAATATCCTTTTCAAGAATAGGTAAAATCTGACTTTATTTTTGTAAAAAATCATATAAATATTTGCTTCCGCGCTTGAATTTTATAATTTTTCATCATATTTTATCCACAGTATAGGTCCAAAATCATGTTTATGAATGTATTAACAAAAATATCCATTTCAAAAATATGTAAAATCTGTCTTTATTTTTGTAAAAAATCATATAAATATTTGCTTCCGCGCCCGAATTTTATGATTTTTCATCATATTTTAGCTAAAAGAAAACATTGCAACAAGAAAATTGCTATTTCAAGTGTGTTAGGTATTTTAGAATCCAGCCCATGTAGCTTACAATATACAAAGTATTCATCAAAAATAGGTAAAATCTGACTTTTTTTTTGTAAAAAAATCATATAAATATTTGCTTCCGCGCCCGAATTTTATAATTTTTCATCATATTTTATCCACAGTATAGGTCCAAAAGCATGTTTATGAATGTTTTAACAAGAATATCCATTTCAAGAATAGTTCAAATCTGACTTAATTTTTGTAAAAAATCATATAAATATTTGCTTCCGCGCCCGAATTTTATGATTTTTCATCATAATTTAGGTAAAAGAAAACATTGCAACAAGAAAATTGCTATTTCAAGTGTGGTAGGTATTCTAGTATCCAGCCAATGAAGCTTAAAATATACAACGTATTTATCAAATTTAGGTAAAATCTGACTTTTTTTTTGTAAAAAATCATGAAAATATTTGTTTGCGCGCCCGAATTTTATAATTTTTCATCATATTTTATCCACTCTGAGATAGCGCGTCATGTTTATGAATGTTTTAACAAAAATATCCATTTCAAGAAGAAGTAAAATCTGACTTTTTTTTTGTAAAAAATCATATAAATATTTGTTTGCGCGCCCGAATTTTACAATTTTTCATCATATTTTATCCGCAGTATAGGTGCAAAAGCATGTTTATGAATGTTTTAACAAAAATATCCATTTCAAGAATAGGAAAAATCTGACTTAATTTTTGTAAAAAATCATATAAAGATTTGCTTCCGCGCCCGAATTTTATGATTTTTCATCATATATTAGCTAAAAGAAAACATTGCAACAAGAAAATTGCTATTTCAAGTTTGTTAGGTATTCTAGAATCCAGCCCATGTAGCATACAATATACAACGTATTTATCAAAAATAGGTAAAATCTTACTTTTTTTTTGTAAAAAATCATATAAATATTTGTTTGCGCGCCCGAATTTTATAATTTTTTATCATATTTTATCCGCAGTATAGGTACAAAAGCATGTTTATGGATGTTTTAACAAAAATATCCATTTCAAGAATAGGAAAAATCTGACTTTATTTTTGTAAAAAATCATATAAATATTTGCTTCCGCGCCCGAATTTTATGATTTTTCATTATATTTTAGCTAAAAGAAAACATTGCAACAAGTAAATTGCTATTTCAAGTTTGTTAGGTATTCTAGAATCCAGCCCATGTAGCTTACAATATACAACGTATTCATCAAAAATAGGTAAAATCTGACTTTTTTTTTGTAAAAAATCATATAAATATTTGCTTCCGCGCCCGAATTTTATTATTTTTCATCATATTTTATCCACAGTATAGGTCCAAAAGCATGTTTATGAATGTTTTAACAAAAATATCCATTTCGAGAATATGTAAAATCTGACTTTATTTTTGTAAAAAATCATATAAATATTTGCTTCCGCGCCCGAATTTTATGATTTTTCATCATATTTTAGCTAAAAGAAAACATTACAACAAGAAAATTGCTATTTCAAGTGTGTTAGGTATTCTAGAATCCAGCCCATGTAGCTTACAATATACAACGTATTCATCAAAAATAGGTAAAATCTGAATTTTTTTTTGTAAAAAATCATATAAATATTTGCTTCCGCGCCCGAATTTTATAATTTTTCATTATATTTTATCCACAGTATAGGTCTAAAAGCATTTATATGAATGTTTTAACAAAAATATCCATTTCAAATAGTTACAATCTGACTTAATTTTTGTAAAAAATCATATAAATATTTGCTTCCGCGCCCGAATTTTATGATTTGTCATCATAATTTAGGTAAAAGAAAACATTGCAACAAGAAAATTGCTATTTCAAGTGTGGTAGGTATTCTAGAATCCAGCCAATGAAGCTTACATTATACAACGTATTCATCAAAAATAGGTAAAATCTGACTTTTTTTTTGTAAAAAATTATATAAATATTTGCTTCCGCGCCCGAATTTTATAATTTTTCATCATACTTTATCCACAGTATAGGTCCAAAAGCATGTTTATGAATGTATTAACAAAAATTTCCATTTCAAGAATATGTAAAATCTGACTTTATTTTTGTAAAAAATCATATTAAATATTTCCTTCCGCGCCCGAATTTTATGATTTTTCATCATATTTTAGCTAAAAGAAAACATTGCAACAAGAAAATTGCTATTTCAAGTGTGTTAGGTATTCTAGAATCCAGCCCATGTAGCTTACAATATACAACGTATGCATCAAAAATAGGTAAAATCTGACTTTTTTTTTGTAAAAAATCATATAAATATTTGCTTCCGCGCCCGAATTTATAATTTTTTATCATATTTTATTCACAGTTTAGGTCCAAAAGCATGTTTATGAATGTTTTAACAAAAATATCCATTTCAAGAATAGGTAAAATCTGACTTTATTTTGGTAAAAAATCATATAAATATTTGCTTCCGCGACCGAATTTTATAATTTTTCATCATAATTTAGGTAAAAGAAAACATTGCAACAAGAAAATTGCTATTTCAAGTGTGGTAGGTATTCTAGAATCCAGCCAATGAAGTTTACAATATACAACGTATTCATCAAAAATAGGTAAAATCTGATTTTTTTTTTGTAAAAAATCATATAAGTATTTGCTTCCGCGCCCAAATTTTATAATTTTTCATCATATTTTATCCACAGTATAGGTCCAAAAGCATGTTTATGAATGTATTAACAAAAATATCCATTTCAAGAATATGTAAAATCTGACTTTATTTTTGTAAAAAATCATATAAAAATTTGCTTCCGCGCCCGAATTTTATGATTTTTCATCATATTTTAGCTAAAAGAAAACATTGCAACAAGAAAATTGCTATTTCAAGTGTGTTAGGTATTCTAGAATCCAGCCCAAGTAGCTCACAATATACAACGTATTCATCAAAAAAAGGTAAAATCTGACTTTTTTTTGTAAAAAATCATATAAATATTTGTTTGCGCGCCCGAATTTTATAATTTTTCATCATATTTTATCCGCAGTATAGGTCCAAAAGCATGTTTATGAATGTTTTAACAAAAATATCCATTTCAAGATAGGTAAAATCTGACTTTATTTTTGTAAAAAATCATATAAATATTTGCTTCCGCGCCCGAATTTTATGATTTTTCATCATATTTTAGCTAAAAGAAAACATTGCAACAAGTAAATTGCTATTTCAAGTGTGTTAGGTATTCTAGAATCCAGCCCATGTAGCTTACAATATACAACGTATTCATCAAAAATAGGTAAAATCTGACTTTTTTTTTGTAAAAAATCATATAAATATTTGCTTCCGCGCCCGAATTTTATAATTTTTCATCATATTTTATCCACAGTATAGGTCCAAAAGCATGTTTATGAATGTTTTAACAAAAATATCCATTTCAAGAATAGGTAAAATCTCACTTTATTTTTGTAAAAAATCATATAAAAATTTGCTTCCGCGCCCGAATTTTATGATTTTTCATCATATTTTAGCTAAAAGAAAACATTGCAACAAGAAAAATGCTATTTCAAGTGTGTTAGGTATTTTAGAATCCAGCCCATGTAGCTTACAATATACAACGTATTCATCAAAAATAGGTAAAATCTGACTTTTTTTTTGTAAAAAATTATTTAAATAATTGCTTCCGCGCCCGAATTTTATAATTTTTCATCATATTTTATCCACAGTAAAGGTCCAAAAGCATTTTTATGAATGTATTAACAAAAATATCCATTCCAAGAATATGTAAAATCTGACTTTATTTTTGTAAAAAATCATATAAATATTTGCTTCCGCGCCCGAATTTTATGATTTTTCATCATATTTTAGCTAAAAGAAAACATTACAACAAGAAAATTGCTATTTCAAGTGTGTTAGGTATTCTAGAATCCAGCCCATGTAGCTTACAATATACAACGTATTCATCAAAAATAGGTAAAATCTGAATGTTTTTTGTAAAAAATTATTTAAATATTTGCTTCCGCGCCCGAATTTTATAACTTTTTATCATATTTTATCCACAGTATAGGTCCAAAAGCATTTTTATGAATGTATTAACAAAAATATCCATTTCAAGAATATGTAAAATCTGACTTTATTTTTGTAAAAAATCATATAAATATTTGTTTCCGCACCCGAATTTTATGATTTTTCATCATAATTTAGGTAAAAGAAAACATTGCAACAAGGAAATTGCTATTTCAAGTGTGGTAGGTATTCTAGAATCCAGCCAATGAAGCTTACAATATGCAACGTATTCATCAAAAATAGGTAAAATCTGACTTTATTTTTGTAAAAAATCATATAAATATTTGCTTCCGCGCCCGAATTTTATTATTTTTCATCATATTTTATCCAAAGTATAGGTCCAAAAGCATGTTTATGAACGTTTTAACAAAAACATCCATTTCAAAAATATGTAAAATCTGACTTTATTTTTGTAAAAAATCATATAAATATTTGCTTCCGCGCACGAATTTTATGATTTTTCATCATATTTTAGCTAAAAGAAAACACTGCAACAAGAAAATTGCTATTTCAAGTGTGTTAGGTATTCTAGAATCCAGCCCATGTAGCTCACAATATACAACGTATTCATCAAAAAAAGGTAAAATCTGACTTTTTTTTTGTAAAAAATCATATAAATATTTGTTTGTGCGCCCGAATTTTATAATTTTTCATCATATTTTATCCGCAGTATAGGTCCAAAAGCATGTTTATGAATGTTTTAATAAAAATATCCATTTGAAGAATAGGAAAAATCTGACTTTATTTTTTTAAAAAAACATATAAATATTTGCTTTCGCGCCCGAATTTTATGATTTTTCATCATATTTTAGCTAAAAGAAAACATTGCAACAAGAAAATTGCTATTTCAAGTGTGTTAGGTATTCTAGAATCCAGCCCATGTAGCTTACAATATACAACGTATTCATCAAAAATAGGTAAAATCTGACTTTTTTTTTGTAAAAAATTATTTATATATTTGCTTCCGCGCCCGAATTTTATAATTTTTCATCATATTTTATCCGCAGTATAGGTCCAAAAGCATGTTTATAATTGTTTTAACAAAAATATCCATTTCAAGAATAGGAAAATTCTGACATAATTTTTGTAAAAAATCATATAAATATTTGCTTCCGCGCCCGAATTTTATGATTTTTCATCATAATTTAGGTAAAAGAAAACATTGCAACAAGAAAATTGCTATTTCAAGTGTGGTAGGTATTCTAGAATCCAGCCAATGAAGCTTACTATTTATAACGTATTCATCAAAAATATGTAAAATCTGACTTTTTTTTGTAAAAAATCATATAAATATTTGCTTCCGCACCCGAATTTTATAATTTTTCATCATATTTTATCCACAGTATAGGTCCAAAAGTATGTTTATAAATGTATTAACAAAAAAATCCGTTTCAAGAATATGTAAAATCTGACTTTATTTTTGTAAAAAATCATATAAATATTTGCTTCCGCCCCCGAATTTTATGATTTTTCATCATATTTTAGCTAAAACAAAACATTGCAACAAGAAAATTGCTATTTTAAGTGTGTTAGGTATTCTAGACTTCAGCCCATGTAGCTTACAATATACAATGTATTCATCAAAAATATGTAAAATCTGACTTTTTTTTTTGTAAAAAATAATATAAATATTTGTTTGCGCGCCCGAATTTTATAATTTTTTATCATATTTTATCCGCAGTATAGGTCCAAAAGCATGTTTATGAATGTTTTAACAAAAATATCCATTTCAAGAATAGGAAAAATCTGACTTTATTTTTGTAAAAAATCATATAAATATTTGCTTCCGCGCCCGAATTTTATGATTTTTCATCATATTTTAGCTAAAAGAAAACATTGCAATAAGAAAATTGCTATTTCAAGTGTGTTAGGTGTTCTAGAATCCAGCCCATGTGGCTTACAATTTACAACATATTCATCAAAAATAGGTAAAATCTGACTTTTTTTTGTAAAAAGTTATATAAATATTTGCTTCCGCGCCTGAATTTAATAATTTTCCATAATATTTTCTTCACAGTATAGGTCCAAAAGCATGTTTATGAATGTTTAACAAAAATATCCATTTCAAGAATAGGTAAAATCTGACTTTATTTTTGTAAGAAATCATATAAATATTTGTTTCCGCGCCCGAATTTTATGATTTTTCATCATAATTTAGGAAAAGAAAACATTGCAACAAGAAAATTGCTATTTCAAGTGTGGTAGGTATTCTAGAATCCAGCCAATGAAGCTTACAATATACAACGTATTCATCAAAAATGGGTAAAATCTGACATTTTTTTTGTAAAAAATCATATAAATATTTGCTTCCGCGCCCGAATTTTATAATTTTTCATCATATTTTATCCACAGTATAGGTCCAAAAGCATGTTTATGAATGTATTAACAAAAATATCCATTTCAAGATCATGTAGGATTTTACTTTATTTTTGTAAAAATCATATAAATATTTGCTTCCGCGCCCGAATTTTATGATTTTTCATCATAATTTAGGTAAAAGAAAACATTGCAACAAGAAAATTGCTATTTCAAGTGTGGTAGGTCTTCTAGACTCCAGCCAATGAAGCTTACAATATACAACGTATTCATCAAAAATAGGTAAAATCTGACTTTATTTTTGTAAAAAATTATATAAATATTTGCTTCCGCGCTCGAATTTTATAATTTTTCATCATATTTTATCCATAGTATAGGTCCAAAAGCATGTTTATGAACGTTTTAACAAAAATATCCATTTCAAAAATATGTAAAATCTGACTTTATTTTTGTAAAAAATCATATAAATATTTGCTTCCGCGCCCGAATTTTATGATTTTTCATTATATTTTAGCTAAAAAAAAACATTGCAACAAGTAAATTGCTATTTCAAGTGTGTTAGGTATTCTAGAATCCAGCCCGTGTAGCTTACAATATACAACGTATACATTAAAAATAGGTAAAATCTGACTTTTTTTTCGTAAAAAATCATATAAATATTTGCTTCCGCGCCCGAATTTTATAATATTTCATCATATTTTATCCACAGTAAAGGTCCAAAAGCATGTTTATGAATGTTTTAACAAAAATATCCATTTCAAGAATATGTAAAATCTCACTTTATTTTTGTAAAAAATTATATAAATATTAGCTTACAATATACAACGTATTCATCAAAAATAGGTAAAATCTAACTTTTTTATTGTAAAAAAACATATAAATATTTGCTTCCGCGCCCGAATTTTATAATTTTTTATCATATTTTATCCACAGTATAGGTCCAAAAGCATGTTTATGAATGTATTAACAAAAATATCCATTTCAAGAATATGTAAAATCTGATTTTATTTTTGTAAAAAATCATATAAATATTTGCTTCCGCGACCGAATTTTATGATTTTTCATCATAATTTAGGTAAGAGAAAACATTGCAACAAGAAAATTACTATTTCAAGTGTGTCAGGTATTCTAGAATCCAGCCCATGTAGCTTACAATATACAACGTATTCATCAAAAATAGGTAAAATCTGACTTTATTTTTGTAAAAAATTATATAAATATTTACTTCCGCGCTCAAATTTTATAATTTTTCATCATATTTTATTTATAGTATAGGTCCAAAAGCATGTTTATGAACGTTTTAACAAAAATATCCATTTCAAAAATATGTAAAATCTGACATTATTTTGGTAAAAAATCATATAAATATTTGCTTCCGCGCCCGAATTTTATAATTTTTCATCATAATTTAGGTAAAAGAAAACATTGCAACAAGAAAATTGCTATTTCAAGTGTGGTAAGTATTCTAGAATCCAGCCAATGAAGCTTACAATATACAACGTATTCATCAAAAATAGGTAAAATCTGATTATTTTTTTGTAAAAAATCATATAAGTATTTGCTTCCGCGCCCGAATTTTATAATTTTTCATCATATTTTATCCACAGTATAGGTCCAAAAGCATGTTTATGAATGTATTAACAAAAATATCCATTTCAAGAATATGTAAAATCTGACTTTATTTTTGTAAAAAATCATATAAATATTTGCTTCCGCGCCCGAATTTTATGATTTTTCATCATATTTTAGCTAAAAGAAAACATTGCAATAAGAAAATTGCTATTTCAAGTGTGTTAGGTGTTCTAGAATCCAGCCCATGTGGCTTACAATTTACAACATATTCATCAAAAATAGGTAAAATCTGACTTTTTTTTGTAAAAAGTTATATAAATATTTGCTTCCGCGCCTGAATTTAATAATTTTCCATAATATTTTATCCACAGTATAGGTCCAAAAGCATGTTTATGAATGTTTAACAAAAATATCCATTTCAAGAATAGGTAAAATCTGACTTTATTTTTGTAAGAAATCATATAAATAATTGTTTCCGCGCCCGAATTTTATGATTTTTCATCATAATTTAGGAAAAGAAAACATTGCAACAAGAAAATTGCTATTTCAAGTGCGGTAGGTATTCTAGAATCCAGCCAATGAAGCTTACAATATACAACGTATTCATCAAAAATGGGTAAAATCTGACATTTTTTTTGTAAAAAATCATATAAATATTTGCTTCCGCGCCCGAATTTTATAATTTTTCATCATATTTTATCCACAGTATAGGTCCAAAAGCATGTTTATGAATGTATTAACAAAAATATCCATTTCAAGATCATGTAGGATCTTACTTTATTTTTGTAAAAATCATATAAATATTTGCTTCCGCGCCCGAATTTTATGATTTTTCATCATAATTTAGGTAAAAGAAAACATTGCAACAAGAAAATTGCTATTTCAAGTGTGGTAGGTATTCTAGAATCCAGCCAATGAAGTTTACAATATACAACGTATTCATCAAAAATAGGTAAAATCTGACTTTATTTTTGTAAAAAATTATATAAATATTTGCTTCCGCGCTCGAATTTTATAATTTTTCATCATATTTTATCCATAGTATAGGTCCAAAAGCATGTTTATGAACGTTTTAACAAAAATATCCATTTCAAAAATATGTAAAATCTGACTTTATTTTTGTAAAAAATCATATAAATATTTGCTTCCGCGCCCGAATTTTATAATTTTTTATCATATTTCATCCGCAGTATAGGTCCAAAAGCATGTTTATGAATGTTTTAACAAAAATATCCATTTCAAGAATAGGAAAAATCTGACTTTATTTTTGTAACAATCATATAAATATTTGCTTCCGCGCCCGAATTTTATGATTTTTCATTATATTTTAGCTAAAAAAAAACATTGCAACAAGTAAATTGCTATTTCAAGTGTGTTAGGTATTCTAGAATCCAGCCCGTGTAGCTTACAATATACAACGTATACATTAAAAATAGGTAAAATCTGACTTTTTTTTCGTAAAAAATCATATAAATATTTGCTTCCGCGCCCGAATTTTATAATATTTCATCATATTTTATCCACAGTAAAGGTCCAAAAGCATGTTTATGAATGTTTTAACAAAAATATCCATTTCAAGAATATGTAAAATCTCACTTTATTTTTGTAAAAAATTATATAAATATTAGCTTACAATATACAACGTATTCATCAAAAATAGGTAAAATCTAACTTTTTTATTGTAAAAAAACATATAAATATTTGCTTCCGCGCCCGAATTTTATAATTTTTTATCATATTTTATCCACAGTATAGGTCCAAAAGCATGTTTATGAATGTATTAACAAAAATATCCATTTCAAGAATATGTAAAATCTGATTTTATTTTTGTAAAAAATCATATAAATATTTGCTTCCGCGACCGAATTTTATGATTTTTCATCATAATTTAGGTAAGAGAAAACATTGCAACAAGAAAATTACTATTTCAAGTGTGTCAGGTATTCTAGAATCCAGCCCATGTAGCTTACAATATACAACGTATTCATCAAAAATAGGTAAAATCTGACTTTATTTTTGTAAAAAATTATATAAATATTTGCTTCCGCGCTCAAATTTTATAATTTTTCATCATATTTTATTTATAGTATAGGTCCAAAAGCATGTTTATGAACGTTTTAACAAAAATATCCATTTCAAAAATATGTAAAATCTGACATTATTTTGGTAAAAAATCATATAAATATTTGCTTCCGCGCCCGAATTTTATAATTTTTCATCATAATTTAGGTAAAAGAAAACATTGCAACAAGAAAATTGCTATTTCAAGTGTGGTAGGTATTCTAGAATCCAGCCAATGAAGCTTACAATATACAACGTATTCATCAAAAATAGGTAAAATCTGATTATTTTTTTGTAAAAAATCATATAAGTATTTGCTTCCGCGCCCGAATTTTATAATTTTTCATCATATTTTATCCACAGTATAGGTCCAAAAGCATGTTTATGAATGTATTAACAAAAATATCCATATCAAGAATATGTAAAATCTGACTTTATTTTTGTAAAAAATCATATAAATATTTGCTTCCGCGCCCGAATTTTATGATTTTTCATCATATTTTAGCTAAAAGAAAACATTGCAACAAGAAAATAGCTATTTCAAGTGTGTTAGGTATTCTAGAATCCAGCCCATGTAGGTCACATTATACAACGTATTCATCAAAAAAAGGTAAAATCTGACTATTTTTTTGTAAAAAATCATATAAATATTTGTTTGCGCGCCCGAATTTTATAATTTTTCATCATATTTTATCCGCAGTATAGGTCCAAAATCAAGTTTATGAATGTATTAACAAAAATATCCATTTCAAGAATATGTAAAATGTGACTTTATTTTTGTAAAAAATCATAAATATTTGCTTCCGCGCCCGAATTTTATGATTTTTCATCATAATTTAGGTAAAAGAAAACATTGCAACAAGAAAATTGATATTTCAAGTGTGGTAGGTATTCTAGAATCCAGCCAATGAAGCTTACAATATACAACGTATTCATCAAAAATAGGTAAAATCTGACTTTATTTTTGTAAAAAATTATATAAATATTTGCTTCCGCGCTCGAATTTTATAATTTTTTATCATATTTTATCCATAGTATAGGTCCAAAAGCATGTTTATGAACGTTTTAACAAAAATATCCATTTCAAAAATATGTAAAATCTGACATTATTTTGGTAAAAAATCATATAAATATTTGCTTCCGCGCCCGAATTTTATGATTTTTCATCAAATTTTAGCTAAAAGAAAACATTGCAACAAGAAAATTGCTATTTCAAGTGTGTTAGGTATTCTAGAATCCAGCCCATGTAGCTTACAATATACAACGTATTCATCAAAAATAGGTAAAATCTGACTTTTTTTTGTAAAAAATCATAAAATATTTGTTTGCGCGCCCGAATTTTATAATTTTTCATCATATTTTATCTGCAGTATAGGTCCAAAAGCATGTTTATGAATGTTTTAACAAAAATATCCATTTCAAGAATAGGTAAAATCTGACTTTATTTTTGTAATAAATCATATAATTATTTGCTTCCGCGCCCGAATTATATGATTTTTTATCATATTTTAACTAGAAGAAAATATTGAAACAAGAAAATTGCTATTTCAAGTGTGTTAGGTATTCTAGAATCCAGCCCATGTAGCTTAAAATATACAACGTATTCATCAAAAATAAGTAAAATTTGACTTTTTTTTGTAAAATATTATATAAATATTTGTTTGCGCGCCCGAATTTTATAATTTTTTATCATATTTTATCCGCAGTATAGGTACAAAATCAAGTTTATGAATGTTTTAACAAAAATATTCATTTCAAGAATAGGAAAAATCTGACTTTATTTTTGTAAAAAATCATATAAATATTTGCTTCCGCACCCGTATTTTATGATTTTTCATCATATTTTAGCTAAAAGAAAACATTGCAACAGGTAGATTGCTATTTCAAGTGTGTTAGGTATTCTAGAATCCACCCCATGCAGTTTACAATATACAACCTATTCATCAAAAATAGGTAAAATCTGACTTTTTTTTGAAAAAAATCATATAAATATTTCAAGTGTGTTAGGTATTCTAGAATCCAGCCAATGAAGCTTACAATATACAACGTATTAATCAAAAATAGGTAAAATCTGACTTTATTTTTGTAAAAAATTATATAAATATTTGCTTCTGCGCCCGAATTTAATAATTTTTTATCATATTTTATCCACAGTATAGGTCCAAAAGCATGATTATGAACGTTTTAACAAAAATATCCATTTCAAAAATATGAAAATTCTGACTTTATTTTTGTAAAAAATCATATAAATATTTGCTTCCGCGCCCGAATTTTATGATTTTTCATCATATTTTAGCTAAAAGAAAACATTGCAACAAGAAAATTGCTATTTCAAGTGTGTTAGGTATTCTAGAATCCAGCCCATGTAGCTCACAATATACAACGTATTCATAAAAAAAAGGTAAAATCTGACTTTATTTTTGTAAAAAATTATATAAATATTTGCTTCCGCGCTCGAATTTTATAATTTTTCATCATATTTTATCCATAGTATAGGTCCAAAAGCATGTTTATGAACGTTTTAACAAAAATATCCATTTCAAAAATATTTAAAATCTGACATTATTTTTGTAAAAAATCATATAAGTATTTGCTTCCGCGCCTGAATTTTATGATTTTTTATCATATTTTAGCTAAAAGAAAACATTGCAACAAGAAAATTGCTATTTCAAGTGTGTTAGGTATTCTAGAATCCAGCCCATGTAGCTTACAATATACAACGTATTCATCAAAAAAAGGTAAAATCTGACTTTTTTTGTAAAAAATCATATAAATATTTGCTTCCGCACCTGAATTTTATAATTTTTCATCATATTTTATCCACAGTATAGGTCCAAAAGCATGTTTATGAATGTTTTAACAAAAATATCCATTTCAAGAATAGGTAAAATCTGACTTTATTTTTGTAAAAAATCATATAAACATTTGCTTCCGCGCCCGAATTTTATGATTTTTCATCATAATTTAGGTAAAAGAAAACATTGCAACAAGAAAATTGCTATTTCAAGTGTGGTAGGTATTCTAGAATCCAGCCAATGAAGCTTACAATATGCAGCGTATTCATCAAAAATAGGTAAAATCTGACTTTATTTTTGTAAAAAATCATAGAAATATTTGCTTCCGCGTCCGAATTTTATAATTTTTCATCATATTTTATCCATAGTATAGGTCCAAAAGCATGTTTATGAACGTTTAAACAAAAATATCCATTTCAAAAATATGTAAAATCTGACTTTATTTTTGTAAAAATCATATAAATATTTGCTTTCGCGCCCGAATTTTATGTTTTTTCATCATATTTTAGCTAAAAGAAAACATTGCAACAAGAAAATTGCTATTTCAAGTGTGTTAGGTATTTTAGAATCCAGCCCATGTAGCTCACAATATACAACGTATTCATCAAAAAAAGGTAAAATCTGACTTTTTTTTTGTAAAAAATCATATAAGTATTTGTTTGCGCGCCCGAATTTTATAATTTTTCATCATATTTTATCCGCAGTATAGGTCCAAAAGCATGTTTATGAATGTTTTAACAAAAATATCCATTTGAAGAATAGGAAAAATCTGACTTTATTTTTCTAAAAAAACATATAAATATTTGCTTCCGCGCCCGAATTTTATGATTTTTCATCATATTTTAGCTAAAGGAAAACATTGCAACAAGAAAATTGCTATTTCAAGTGTGTTAGGTATTCTAGAATCCAGCCCCTGTAGCTTACAATTTACAACATATTCATCAAAAATAGGTAAAATCTGACTTTTTTTTGTAAAAAATTATATAAATATTTGCTTCCGCGCCTGAATTTAATAATTTTCTATAATATTTTATCCACAGTATAGGTCCAAAAGCATGTTTATGAATGTTTTAACAAAAATATCCATTTCAAGAATAGGTAAAATCTGACTTTATTTTTGTAAGAAATCATATAAATATTTGTTTCCGCGCCCGAATTTTATGATTTTTCATCATAATTTAGAAAAAGAAAACATTGCAACAAGAAAATTGCTATTTCAAGTGTGGTAGGTATTCTAGAATCCAGCCAATGAAGCTTACTATATGCAGCGTATTCATCAAAAATAGGTAAAATCTGACTTTATTTTTGTAAAAAATTATATAAATATTTGCTTCCGCGCCCGAATTTTATAATTTTTCATCATATTTTATCCACAGTATAGGTCCAAAAGCATATCATGAATGTATTAACAAAAATATCCATTTCAAAAATATGTAAAATCTGACATTATTTTTGTAAAAAATCATATAAATATTTGCTTCTGCGCCTGAATTTTATGATTTTCATCATAATTTAGGTAAAAGAAAACATTGCAACAAGAAAATTGCTATTTCAAGTGTGGTAGGTATTCTAGAATCCAGCCAATGAAGCTTACTATTTATAACGTATTCATCAAAAATATGTAAAATCTGACTTTTTTTTTGTAAAAAATCATAAATATTTGCTTCCGCACCCGAATTTTATAATTTTTCATCATATTTTTTCCACAGTATAGGTCCAAAAGTATGTTTATAAATGTATTAACAATAAAATCCATTTCAAGAATATGTAAAATCTGACTTTATTTTTGTAAAAAATCATATAAATATTTGCTTCCGCGCCCGAATTTTATGATTTTTCATTATATTTTAGCTAAAACAAAACATTGCAACAAGAAAATTGCTATTTCAAGTGTGGTAGGTATTCTAGAATCCAGCCTATGAAGCTTAGAATATACAACGTATTCATCAAAAATGGGTAAAATCTGACTTTTTTTTTGTAAAAAATCATATAAATATTTGCTTCCGCGCCCGAATTTTATAATTTTTCATCATATTTTATCCACAGTATAGGTCCAAAAGCATGTTTATGAATGTATTAACAAAAATATCCATTTCAAGAATATGTAGAATCTGACTTTATTTTTGTAAAAAATCATATAAATATTTGCTTCCGCGCCCGAATTTTATGATTTTTCATCATAATTTAGGTAAAAGAAAACATTGCAACAAGAAAATTGCTATTTCAAGTGTGTTAGGTATTCTAGAATCCAGCCCATGTAGCTT
>JAQOWZ010000554.1:0-31743 GCA_035578165.1 Stenolophus ochropezus | reverse complement strand
AAAAAATCATATAAATATTTGCTTCTGCGGCCCAGAAATTTTATAATTTTTCATGATATTTTATTCACAGTATAGGTCCAAAAGCATGTTTATGAATGTTTTAACAAAAATATCCATTTCAAAAATAGGTAAAATCTGACTTTATTTTTGTAAAAAATCATATAAGTATTTTGCTTCCGCGCCCGATTTTTATGATTTTTCATCATATTTTAGCTAAAGAAAACATTGCTACAAGAAAAATTGCAATTTTAATTGTGGTAGGTATTCTAGAATCCAGCCCATGTAGCTTGCAATATACAACGTATTCATCAAAAATAGGTAAAATCTGACTTTATTTTTGTAAAAAAATCATATAAATATTTGCTTCCGCGCCCGAATTTTATGATTTTTTTATCATAATTTAGCTAAAAGAAAACATTGCTACAAGAAAATTGCTATTTTAATTGTGGTAGGTATTCTAGAATTCAGCCCATGTAGCTTACAATATACAACGTAGGTAAATCTGATTTAATTTTTGTAAAAAATCATATAAATATTTGCTTCCGCGCCCGAATTTTATAATTTTTCATCATATTTTAGCTAAACGAAAACATTGCTACAAGAAAATTGCTATTTTAATTGTGGTAGGTATTCTAGAATTCAGCCCATTTAGCTTACAATATACAACGTATTCATCAAAAATAGGTAAAATCTGACTTTATTTTTGTTAAAAATCATATAAATGTTTACTTCCGCGCCCGAATTTTATAATTTTTCATCATATTTTTCCATAGTAATAGGTCACAAAGCATGTTTATGAATGTTTTTAACAAAAATATCCATTTCAAGAATAGGTAAAATCTGACTTTATTTTTGTAAAAAATCATATGAATATTTGCTTCTGCGCCCGAATTTTATGATTTTTCATCATAATTTAGGTAAAACAAAACATTGCAACAAGAGAATTGCTATTTCAAGTGTGGTGGTAATCTAGATTCCAGCCAATGAAGCTTACAATATGCAACGTTATACATCAAAAATAGGTAAAATCTGACTTAATTTTTTGTAAAAAATTATATAAATATTTGCTTCCGCGACCGGAATTTTATAATTTTTCATCATATTTTAGCTAAAAGAAAACATTGCAACAAGAAAATTGCTATTTCAAGTGTGGTATGTATTCTAGAATCCAGCCCATGTAGCTTACAGAATACAACGTATTCATTAAAAATAGGTAAAATCTGACTTTATTTTTGTAAAAGATCATATAAATTATTTGCTTCCGCGCCCGAATTTTATGATTTTTCAACATATTTTAGCTAAAAGAAAACATTGCTACAAGAAAAATTGCTATTTTAATTGTGGTAGGTATTCTAGAATCTAGCCCATGTAGCTTACAATATACAACGTATTCATCAAAAATAGGTAAAAATCTGACTTTATTTTTGTAAAAGATAATATAAATATTTGCTTCCGCACCCGAGTTTTATGATTTTTTATCATATTTTAGCTAAAAGAAAACAT
Source organism: Stenolophus ochropezus (assembly GCA_035578165.1). NCBI lineage: Eukaryota > Metazoa > Arthropoda > Insecta > Coleoptera > Carabidae > Stenolophus > Stenolophus ochropezus. The sequence continues at coordinate 30,240 of JAQOWZ010000554.1, read as the reverse complement.
TGCTACAAGAAAATTGCTATTTAATTGTGGTAGGTATTCTAGAATTCAGCCCATGTAGCTTACAATATACAACGTATTCATCAAAAATAGGTAAAATCTGACTTTATTTTTGTAAAAAAATCATATTAATATTTGCTTCCGCTCGCGAATTTTATAATTTTTCATCATATTTTATCCATACTATAGGTCCAAAAGCATGTTTATGAATGTTTTAACAAAAATATCCATTTCAAAAATAGGTAAAATCTGACTTTATTTTTGTAAAAAATATATAAATATTTGCTTCCGCGCCCGATTTTTATGATTTTTCATCATATTTTAGCTAAAAGAAAACATTGCTACAAGAAAAATTGCTATTTTAATTGTGGTAGGTATTCTAGAATCCAGCCCATGTAGCTTGCAATATACAACGTATTCATCAAAAATAGGTAAAATCTGACTTTATTTTTGTAAAAAATCATATAAATATTTGCTTCCGCGCCCGAATTTTATGATCTTTCATCATAATTTAGGTAAAAGAAAACATTGCAACAAGAAAATTGCTATTTCAAGTGTGGTAGGTATTCCAAGAATCCAGCCAATGAAGCTTACAATATACAGCGTATTCATCAAGAATAGGTAAAATCTGATTTAATTTTTGTAAAAAAATTATATAAATATTTGCTTCCGCGCCCGAATTTAATAATTTTTCATTATATTTTATCCATAGTATAGGTCCAAAAGTATGTTTATTAATGTTTTAACAAAAAATATCCATTTCAAAAATAGGTAAAATCTGACATTATTTTTGTAAAAAATCATATAAATATTTGCTTCCGCGCCCGAATTTTATAATTTTTCATCATATTTTAGCTAAACGAAAACATTGCAACAAGAGAATTGCTATTTCAAGGTGTGGTGGTAATTTAGAATCCAGCCAATGAAGCTTACAATATGCAACGTATTCATTAAAAATAGGTAAAATCTGACTTAATTTTTGTAAAAAAATTATATAAATATTTGCTTCCGCGCCCCGAAATTTTATTAATTTTTCATTATATTTTATCCTATAGTATAGGTCCAAAATTATGATTATTAATGTTTTAACAAAATATCCATTTCAAAAATAGGTAAAATCTCACATTATTTTTGTAAAAAATCATATAAATATTTGCTTCCGCGCCCGAATTTTATTAATTTTTCATCATATTTTAGCTAAACGAAAACATTGCTACAAGAAAATTGCTATTTTAATTGTGGTAGGTATTCTAGAATTCAGCCCATTTAGCTTACAATATACAACGTATTCATCAAAAATAGGTAAAATCTGACTTTATTTTTGTTAATAATCATATAAATGTTTACTTCCGCGCCCGAAATTTTATAATTTTTCATCATATTTTTCCATAGTATAGGTCAAAAAGCATGTTTATGAATGTTTTAACAAAAATATCCATTCAAGAATAGGTAAAATCTGACTTTATTTTTGTAAAAAATCATATGAATATTTGCTTCTGCGCCCGAATTTTATGATTTTTCATCATAATTTAGGTAAAACAAAACATTGCAACAAGAGAATTGCTATTTCAAGTGTGGTGGTAATCTAGAATCCAGCCAATGAAGCTTACAATATGCAACGTATACATCAAAAATAGGTAAAATCTGACTTAATTTTTGTAAAAAATTATATAAATATTTGCTTCCGCGACCGAATTTTATAATTTTTCATCATATTTTAGCTAAAAGAAAACATTGCAACAAGAAAATTGCTATTTCAAGTGTGGTAGGTATTCTAGAATCCAGCCCATGTAGCTTACAGAATACAACGTATTCATTAAAAATAGGTAAAATCTGACTTTATTTTTGTAAAAGATCATATAAATATTTGCTTCCGCGCCCGAATTTTATGATTTTTCAACATATTTTAGCTAAAAGAAAACATTGCTACAAGAAAAATTGCTATTTTAATTGTGGTAGGTATTCTAGAATCTAGCCCATGTAGCTTACAATATACAACGTATTCATCAAAAATAGGTAAAATCTGACTTTATTTTTGTAAAAGATAATATAAATATTTGCTTCCGCACCCGAGTTTTATGATTTTTTATCATATTTTAGCTAAAAGAAAACATTGCTACAAGAAAATTGCTATTTTATTTGTGGTAGGTATTCTAGAATTCAGCCCATGTAGCTTACAATATACAACGTATTCATCAAAAATAGGTAAAATCTGACTTTATTTTTGTAAAAAATCATATAAATATTTGCTTCCGCGCGCGAATTTTATAATTTTTCATCATATTTTATCCATACTATAGGTCCAAAAGCATGTTTATGAATGTTTTAACAAAAATATCCATTTCAAAAATAGGTAAAATCTGACTTTATTTTTGTAAAAAATATATAAATATTTGCTTCCGCGCCCGATTTTTATTATTTTTCATCATATTTTAGCTAAAAGAAAACATTGCTACAAGAAAAATTGCTATTTTAATTGTGGTAGGTATTCTAGAATCCAGCCCATGTAGCTTGCAATATACAACGTATTCATCAAAAATAGGTAAAATCTGACTTTATTTTTGTAAAAAATCATATAAATATTTGCTTCCGCGCCCGAATTTTATGATCTTTCATCATAATTTAGGTAAAAGAAAACATTGCAACAAGAAAATTGCTATTTCAAGTGTGGTAGGTATTCAAGAATCCAGCCAATGAAGCTTACAATATACAACGTATTCATCAAAAATAGGTAAAATCTGACTTTATTTTTGTAAAAAATTATATAAATATTTGCTTCCGCGCCCGAATTTAATAATTTTTCATTATATTTTATCCATAGTATAGGTCCAAAAGTATGTTTATTAATGTTTTAACAAAAATATCCATTTCAAAAATAGGTAAAATCTGACATTATTTTTGTAAAAAATCATATAAATATTTGCTTCCGCGCCCGAATTTTATAATTTTTCATCATATTTTAGCTAAACGAAAACATTGCAACAAGAGAATTGCTATTTCAAGTGTGGTGGTAATCTAGAATCCAGCCAATGAAGCTTACAATATGCAACGTATTCATCAAAAATAGGTAAAATCTGACTTAATTTTTGTAAAAAATCATATAAATATTTGCTTCCGGGACCGAATTTTTTAATTTTTCATCATACTTTAGCTAAAAGAAAACATTGCAACAAGAAAATTGCTATTTCAAGTGTGGTAGGTATTCTAGAATCCAGCCCATGTAGCTTACAGAATACAACGTATTCATTAAAAATAGGTAAAATCTGACTTTATTTTTGTAAAAAATCATATAAATATTTGCTTCCGCGCCTGAATTTTATAATTTTTCATCATATTTTATCCATAGTATAGGTCCAAAAGCATATTTATGAATGTTTTAACAAAAATATCCATTTCAAAAATAGGTAAAATCTGACTTTATTTTTGTAAAAAATCATATAAATATTTGCTTCCGCGCCCGAATTTTATGATTTTTCATCATATTTTAGCTAAAAGAAAACATTGCTACAAGAAAAATTGCTATTTTAATTGTGGTAGGTATTCTAGAATCCAGCCCATGTAGCTTACAAAATACAACGTATTCATCAAAAATAGGTAAAATCTGAATTTATTTTTGTAAAAGATCATATAAATATTTGTTTCCGCGCCCGAATTTTATGATTTTTTATCATATTTTAGCTAAAAGAAAACATTGCTACAAGAAAATTGCTATTTTAATTGTGGTAGGTATTCTAGAATTCAGCCCATGTAGCTTACAATATACAACGTATTCATCAAAAATAGGTAAAGTCTGACTTTATTTTTGTAAAAAATCATATAAATATTTGCTTCCGCGCGCGAATTTTATAATTTTTCATCATATTTTATCCATACTATAGGTCCAAAAGCATGTTTATGAATGTTTTAACAAAAATATCCATTTCAAAAATAGGTAAAATCTGACTTTATTTTTGTAAAAAATATATAAATATTTGCTTCCGCGCCCGATTTTTATTATTTTTCATCATATTTTAGCTAAAAGAAAACATTGCTATAAGAAAAATTGCTATTTTAATTGTGGTAGGTATTCTAGAATCCAGCCCATGTAGCTTGCAATATACAACGTATTCATCAAAAATAGGTAAAATCTGACTTTATTTTTGTAAAAAATCATATAAATATTTGCTTCCGCGCCCGAATTTTATGATCTTTCATCATAATTTAAGTAAAAGAAAACATTGCAACAAGAAAATTGCTATTTCAAGTGTGGTAGGTATTCAAGAATCCAGCCAATGAAGCTTACAATATACAACGTATTCATCAAAAATAGGTAAAATCTGACTTTATTTTTGTAAAAAATTATATAAATATTTGCTTCCGCGCCCGAATTTAATAATTTTTCATTATATTTTATCCATAGTATAGGTCCAAAAGTATGTTTATTAATGTTTTAACAAAAATATCCATTTCAAAAATAGGTAAAATCTGACATTATTTTTGTAAAAAATCATATAAATATTTGCTTCCGCGCCCGAATTTTATAATTTTTCATCATATTTTAGCTAAACGAAAACATTGCAACAAGAGAATTGCTATTTCAAGTGTGGTGGTAATCTAGAATCCAGCCAATGAAGCTTACAATATGCAACGTATTCATCAAAAATAGGTAAAATCTGACTTAATTTTTGTAAAAAATCATATAAATATTTGCTTCCGGGACCGAATTTTTTAATTTTTCATCATACTTTAGCTAAAAGAAAACATTGCAACAAGAAAATTGCTATTTCAAGTGTGGTAGGTATTCTAGAATCCAGCCCATGTAGCTTACAGAATACAACGTATTCATTAAAAATAGGTAAAATCTGACTTTATTTTTGTAAAAAATCATATAAATATTTGCTTCCGCGCCTGAATTTTATAATTTTTCATCATATTTTATCCATAGTATAGGTCCAAAAGCATATTTATGAATGTTTTAACAAAAATATCTATTTCAAAAATAGGTAAAATCTGACTTTATTTTTGTAAAAAATCATATAAATATTTGCTTCCGCGCCCGAATTTTATGATTTTTCATCATATTTTAGCTAAAAGAAAACATTGCTACAAGAAAAATTGCTATTTTAATTGTGGTAGGTATTCTAGAATCCAGCCCATGTAGCTTACAAAATACAACGTATTCATCAAAAATAGGTAAAATCTGAATTTATTTTTGTAAAAGATCATATAAATATTTGTTTCCGCGCCCGAATTTTATGATTTTTTATCATATTTTAGCTAAAAGAAAACATTGCTACAAGAAAATTGCTATTTTAATTGTGGTAGGTATTCTAGAATTCAGCCCATGTAGCTTACAATATACAACGTATTCATCAAAAATAGGTAAAGTCTGACTTAATTTTTGTAAAAAATCATATAAATATTTGCTTCCGCGCGCGAATTTTATAATTTTTCATCATATTTTATCCATACTATAGGTCCAAAAGCATGTTTATGAATGTTTTAACAAAAATATCCATTTCAAAAATAGGTAAAATCTGACTTTATTTTTGTAAAAAATATATAAATATTTGCTTCCGCGCCAGAATTTTATGATTTTTCATCATATTTTAGCTAAAAGAAAACATTGCTACAAGAAAAATTGCTATTTTAATTGTGGTAGGTATTCTAGAATCCAGCCCATGTAGCTTACAATATACAAAGTATTCATAAAAAATAGGTAAAATCTGACTTAATTTTTGTAAAAAATCATATAAATATTTGCTTCCGCGCCCGAATTTTATAATTTTGCATCATATTTTATCCATAGTATAGGTCCAAAAGCATGTTTATGAATGTTTTGACAAAAATATCCATTTCAAAAATAGGTAAAATCTGACTTTATTTTTGTAAAAAATCATATAAATATTTGCTTCCGCGCCCGAATTTTATATTTTTTTATCATATTTTATCCATAGTATAGCTCCAGAAGCTTGTTTATGAATGTTTTAACAAAAATATCCATTTCAAGAATAGGTAAAATCTGACTTAATTTTTGTAAAATATCATATAAATATTTGCTTCCGCGCCCGAATTTTATGATTTTTCATCATAATTTAGGTAAAAAAAAACATTGCAACAAGATAATTGATATTTCAAGTGTCGTAGGTATTCTAGAATCCAGCCCATGTAGCTTACAGAATACAACGTATTCATTAAAAATAGGTAATATCTGACTTTATTTTTGTAAAAAATCATATAAATATTTGCTTCCGCGCCTGAATTTTATAATTTTTCATCATATTTTAGCTAAACGAAAACATTGCAACAAGAGAATTGCTATTTCAAGTGTGGTGGTAATCTAGAATCCAGCCAATGAAGCTTACAACATGCAACGTATTCATCAAAAATGGGTAAAACCTGACTTTATTTTTGTAAAAAATCATATAAATATTTGCTTCCGCGACCGATTTTATAATTTTTCATCATATTTTAGCTAAAAGAAAACATTGCAACAAGAAAATAGCTATTTCAAGTGTGGTAGGTATTCTAGAATCCAGCCCATGTAGCTTACAATATACAAAGTATTCATTAAAAACAGGTAAAATCTGACTTTATTTTTGTAAAAAATCATATAAATATTTGCTTCCGCGCCCGAATTTTATAATTTTTCATCATATTTTATCCAAAGTATAGGTCCAAAAGCATGTTTATGAATGTTTTAACAAAAATATCCATTTCAAGAATAGGTAAAATCTGACATTATTTTTGTAAAAAAATCATATAAATATTTGCTTCCGCGACCGAATTTTATAATTTTTCATCATATTTTAACTAAAAGAAAACATTGCAACAAGAAAATTGCTATTTCAAGTGTGGTAGCTATTCTAGAATCCAGCACATGTAGCTTACAATATACAACGTATTCATTAAAAATAGATAAAATCTGACTTTATTTTTGTAAAAAAACATATAAATAATTGCTTCCGCGCCCGAATATTTTAATTTTTCATCATATTTTTTCCATAGTATAGGTCCAAAAGCATGTTTATGGATGTTTTAACAAAAATATCCATTTCAAGAATAGGTAAAATCTGACTTTATTTTTGTAAAAAATCATATAAATATTTGCTTCCGCGACCGAATTTTATGATTTTTCATCATATTTTAGGTAAAAGAAAACATTGCAACAAGAATATTGCTATTTCAAGTGTGGTAGGTATTCTAGAATCCAGCCAATGAAGCTTACAATATACAACGTATTCATCAAAAATAGGTAAAATCTGACTTTATTTTTGTAAAAAATCATATAAATATTTGCTTCCGCGCCTGAATTTTATAATTTTTCATTATATTTTAGCTCAAAGAAAACATTGCAACAAGAAAATTGCTATTTCAAGTGTGGTGGTATTGTACAATCCAGCCAATGAAGCTTACAATATACAACGTATTCATAAAAAATAGGTAAAATCTGACTTTATTTTTGTAAAAAATCATGTAAATATTTGCTTCCGCGCCAAAGTTTTATAATTTTTTATCATATTTTATCCATAGTATAGGTCCAAAAGCATGATTATGAATGTTTTAACAAAAATATCCATTTCAAGAATAGGTAAAATCTGACTTTATTTTTATAAAAAATCATATAAATATTTGCTTCCGCTCCCGAATTTTATAATTTTCATCATATTTATGCTAAAAGAAAACATTGCAACAAGAAAATTGCTATGTCAAGTGTGTTGGTATTCTAGAATCCAGCCAATGAAGCTTACAATATGCTACGTATTCATCAATAATAGGTAAAATCTGACTTTATTTTTGTAAAAAATTATATAAATATTTGCTTCCGCGACCGAATTTTATAATTTTTCATCATATTTTAGCTAAAAGAAAACATTGCAACAAGAAAATTGCTATTTCAAGTGTGATAGGTATTCTAGAATCCAGCCCATGTAGCTTACAATATACAACGTATTCATTAAAAATAGGTAAAATCTGACTTACTTTTTGTAAAAAATTATATTAATATTTGCTTCCGCGCCCGAATTTTATAATTTTTCATCATATTTTATCCATAGCATAGGTCCAAAAGCATGTTTATAAATGTTTTAACAAAAATATCCATTTCAAAAATAGGTAAAATCTGAATTTATTTTTGTAAAAAATCATATAAATATTTGCTTCCGCGCCTGAATTTTATAATTTTTCATTATATTTTAGCTAAAAGAAAACATTGCAACAAGAAAATTGCTATTTCAAGTGTGGTGGTATTCTAGAATCCAGCCAATGAAGCTTACAATATGCTACTTATTCATCAATAATAGGTAAAATCTGACTTTATTTTTGTAAAAAATTATATAAATATTTGCTTTCGCGACCGAATTTTATAATTTTTCATCATAATTTATCCATAGTATAGGTCCAGAAGCATGTTTATGAATGTTTTAACAAAAATATCCATTTCAAAAATAGGTAAAATCTGACTTTATTTTTGTAAAAAATCATATATTTATTTGCTTTCGCTCCCGAATTTTATGATTTTTTATCATATTCTACCTAAAAGAAAACATTGCAACAAGAAAATTGCTATTTCAAGTGTGGTAGGTATTCTAAAAGCCAGCCCATGTAGCTTACAATATACAAAGTATTCATTAAAAATAGATAAAATCTGACCTTATTTTTGTAAAAAATCATACAAATATTTGCTTCCGTGCCCGAATTTTATTATTTTTCATTATATTTTATCCATAGTATAGGTCCAAAAGCATGTTTATGAATGTTTTAACAAAAATATCTATTTCGAAAATAGGTAAAATCTGACATTATTTTTGTAAAAAATCTTATAAATATTTGCTTCCGCGCCCGAAATTTATAATTTATCATCATATTTTAGCTAAAAGAAAACATTGCAACAAAAAAATTGCTATTTCAAGTGTGGTGATATTCTAGATAGAATCCAGCCAATGAAGCTTACAATATGCAACTTATTCATCAATAATAGGTAAAATGTGACTTTATTTTTGTAAAAAATTATATAAATATTTGCTTCCGTGACCGAATTTTATAATTTTTCATCATATTTTAGCTAAAAGAAAACATTGCAACAAGAAAATTTCTATTTCAAGTGTGGTAGTTATTGTAGAATCCAGCCCATGTAGCTTACAATATACAACGTATTCATTAAAAATTGGTAAAATCTGACTTACTTTTTGTAAAAAATTATATAAATATTTGCTTCCGCGCCCGAATTTTATAATTTTTCATCATATTTTATCCATAGTATAGGTCCAAAAGCATGTTTATGAATGTTTAAACAAAAATATCTATTTCAAGAATAGGTAAAAACTGACTTAATTTTTGTAAAAAATCATATAAATATTTGCTTCCGCGCCCAAATTTTATAATTTTTCATCATATTTTAGCTAAAAGAAAACATTGCAACAAGAAAATTGCTATTCAAGTGTGGTGGTATTCTAGAATCCAGCCAATTAAGCTTACAGTATGCAACGTATTCATCAAAAATAGGTAAAATCTGACTTTATTTTTGTAAAAAATCATATAAATATTTGCTTCCGCAACCGAATTTTATAATTTTTTATCATATTTTAGCTAAAAGAAAACATTGCAACAAGAAAATTGCTATTTCAAGTGTGGTAGGTATTTTAGAATCCAGCCCTTGTAGCTTACAATATACAACGTATTCATTAAAATTAGGTAAAATCTGACTTTATTTTTGTAAAAAATCATATACATATTATATAATTGAGTTTTCCATATGAACAATAATAATAAAGTGCTGAGTTAGATTTCTTTATCTACGTATCATATTCATCGTATAATGAAACATGCTTGTTAACATGATAATAATTAGATTTAGTCTTGTTCTGTCTGCCGTAATAAACATATGTATTTTATGTAATGTATTAAAATTGAAATAATAAATTTTTTTATTAATAATTCAAAATCGAATTATTTAATTGGCGCAGTCGGTAGGATCACATAAGGGTAAAAATCTATCAATTTACTCGTCGATCTTAATCGTTTAATTGTGATCAGTGAAAACCTACGTTCTGGTGGCTAAGACTTGCTGTCTCTGAAATAACGAGTCACGTCTCGCGCAATACAAGAACAAAAGACTGTCCTGTGGCCCTGCAACGAAGAAAAGTGTCGCCTTGCTGTTCCTCCACGGTTCACGGTCCACATCGTCGCACCCCCAGTCCAGCCAGACAACGAAGAAAAGTGAAGCCTTGCTGTTCCACTGCGGATCACGGCCCACATCGTCCGGAAGAAGACAAGCACTCCGTCCCAGATGTACGAAAACGTCCCAATCTTAATACTTATATTGTGAGTAACATTACTTATATTGTTGTACTGTAACATTCTATGTCTTCTAGTGAAAACGACACGTCTGATAGTGAAAATAATACAGACGAAGAACACACTCTAGTAAAAAACAATCCTAATTTTACACTACGACCAAGCCTGTTACAATCACAAAACACAGTCAATATGGCTACCACAATGTCCGAAATCGAAAATCTGGTTAAAATTATCCCAGAATATAATGGAAATGTTAATATTTTAAATAATTTTCTCAACAAAGTAGACCAAGTTCAAGAAATATTAAGAACTGTTACTTTAACAAACTTACAGAAACTCTTTTTATTTGGATTAATCTCAAACAAATTAAAAGATAAAGCCGCAGAATATTTATCCACCAATAATTTCCAAAATTGGGAGGAACTCAAATTATTTTTGCAAACTAATTTTGTTGACAAATCAAAAGCTGAAACTATTTTACTCGAGATACTTTATTGCAAAGCAAAAAATAATCCCGAAACAACCCTGACTACTATTATGGAATACTTTAATAAATATAAATCTAAAATTCTTCTTACCAATTATTCACAAGATCAGAAACGTGCCATTGTTATGGAAAACCAAAAAGTAGTGGTAAATCATTTTATTACTTTGTTACCTGTTTCAATTAAAGCCTCATTCGTGGTCAAAAACCCTACCACGCTTGAAGAATGTGAACAATTGCTAAGAAACGAATTTAATTTTATTAAGTTAGGAAATGCCCCGACGTCATACAAAAACAACGATTCTTTTAAAAATAATACACCATCCCAAAAATTTCCTAACCAGCAATTCCCACAAAATAAAATTCAAATGAAACCTTATACTCCAAGTACTCAAAAACCTTTTGCTCCTCAACAAAATATTATTAATTATCAACAAACAAAACGTGACAAACCTACTCCAATGAGTTTACAAACTAGAAATTCTTTACCAATGTCGACACAGACAGTCAGGCAAAATTACAATTGCAAAGTTAGAGAATCAGAAGAAAATCCTGATATATCTGACACCGAAGAATTTGAAGAAACACTAGAAACTGAAAATTTTCACGAAGCTCCCGAAATCGAGAACATCACGTAATGAATGCATTTACAACAAATTTACCAACTTTAAAAATAGACCCATTTGTAATACTATTAGATACAGGCTCAACAATAAATTTCATAGACCCATCAGTAGTAGAAAAACTAAATTTAAAATTACATGATGAAATATTGACATTTAAAACCATCACAGGAAAGACTAACTGTAAACATTATGTAAATTTGAATATTCGAAAAATTCCCCTAAAATTTTACGTTTACAAATTTCACAAACTATATAATCTATTATTAGGAATTGACGCTTTCAAAAAATTGGATATTTATTTACAAATTAATAAAAATTCGGTAATCATACAAAATCAAGAATATAAATTAGTTAACCCCAATAATTTGCAAGAGGAATCTAATATTTTAGAAATACGCAACAATCATTTAAATTGTTTTGAAAAAGACAAATTAAATAAACTAATTAATGAATACATAGATTTATTTCCCAAAGAAAACGAAATACTGTCTCATACAAATATAATTAAACATAGAATAATTATGACTGAAGAAACACCAATACACACAAAAAACTATAGGTTACCCTATATTTATGAACAAGACATAGAAGAACATGTCTCGAAATTATTAAACGAAGGTGTAATAAAAAAATCCTTTTCACCGTGGAACTCCCCAATCTGGATAGTCCCAAAGAAAAATGATGCGTCAGGTAAAAGAAAGACTAGAATGGTAATTGACTTTAGAAAAATTAATTTAAAAACCAAAGACGATCGATTCCCTATTCCAAATATTGACACTATATTAGACAAAATTGGTAATAACAAATATTTCACAACCATTGATTTACATTCCGGGTTCCATCAAATATTATTAGATGCGAAAGATCGAGAAAAAACAGCCTTCTCTACGACATCAGGCCATTACGAATTCGTTCGAATGCCTTTCGGCCTCAAAAATGCCCCTGCCACGTTCCAGCGAATGATTAACACAGCCCTTGGTGATTTAGTAAATAAAGTATGTTTGGTCTATTTAGATGATGTAATCATATTTGGCAAAGATTTAGAAGACCATTTAAAAAATATTAAACTTGTTTTTGAAAGACTAAAGCAGGCCAATCTAAAAATTCAAATAGACAAATCGGAATTCTTAAAGTCAGAAGTAAAATTTTTAGGCTACGTATTAACACAGAACGGAGTTACTGTGGATAAAGAGAAAATAAAAAAGATTCAAAATTTAAACATTCCTAAAACTAAGAAAGAAATCAAACAATTCCTTGGACTACTCGGATGGTACCGTAAATTTATTCAAAATTTTGCACAACTAACAAAACCATTTACTAACTGTTTACGAAAAAATTGTGAAATTGATTTAACAAATTTAGAATATCAAAAAGCATTTAAAGATTGTAAAGACATAATAACAGAAAATTCTATATTACAAAATCCTGACTTGAACAAAGAGTTCATATTAACGACAGATGCGTCAGACTACGCCATAGGTACAGTACTGTCGCAAATTCATGAAGGAATTGAAAAACCGATTTCTTACGCGAGCAAAACTTTAAATAATGCAGAACAGAATTACTCCACATTAGAAAAAGAATTGCAAGCCATTGTATGGGCAGTTAAAAATTTCAGGCCTTACTTGTTTGGACAAAAATTTATAATTAAATCAGACCATAAACCTCTTGAATGGTTATTCAATATGAAAAATCCAAATTCCAAATTAACTCGCTGGAAAATAGAATTGAGTGAATACGACTATGTAATTAAGTATTTACCCGGCAAAAACAACGTCGTAGCCGATTATCTATCCAGAGAGCGCGAACCTTTCAAAATTACAGAAAAAATAGGTGATGTGTGTGAAACAACAATATTCGCACATTGCATATCAAGAGATTTATAATTTGGTAAAGGCCTAGCGAAACAAGTAGACGATATTTTTAATTCGAAAGCACACTGCATGAATAGTAATTATAAAAATAAAGATATAATTTTTCAAAATTACCAAAATAAAACAATCATCCACTTAATAACAAAAAATAATTATTTCGACAAACCAACATTAAAAACATTAGAAAAGCCACTTAAAGAGCTGAGAGATTATTTAATAAAAAACGAAATATTTGAAATAAATCTTCCCAAAATTGCTTGCGGTTTAGATAGGTTAAATTGGAATGACGTGAAACGAAAAATCGAAAATATATTTAAAGATACGAATATACAAGTTATAATTTGGACACTAAACGAAAATAACAATTTAGAAAATTCAGATGCAGGAACAATCTCTTCCGATTCCAACCAGACCATACATTCGGATAACGAAAATGAAGTAGAAGGAATTAAATACTTAGAAAGGGAAAGAATAAATATAGCCCCTAATCAGTTAATAATATCAAAACATGACAATGATACAGACATACAAATTCAAAAACTCTTCCAAAAAACTAAACAAAGAAATGGTTACAAAATTTAATGAACAATTAAACAATATTAAACACAATGAAGATCAAATATTAAACCAAATTAATGTTATAAAAGACACACTAAAGAAAAATGCCAATTGGCAAGGTTTAATAGAAGTAGAATCAAAATTTAACAAAATTATTCATATCACAAATAGCTTAAATAATTTTTGTAAAATGATTGAAACAAGTCTTACTTTTTGTTCAATCCATAAGTTACACAGTAGCATTATCAAATTACAAGATCTCCAAACAATTACCAATAACAAAGATATTTTTCAGATTAATGAATTCATAATGACGTATTGCCAAAAAACTAATGATCAAATTATATTCCTCATTGAGATCCCCATATTCTCCCAAAATGAATTCCCAATATATCAGTTTAATCCTATTCCATTTTTAGATAACAATAACAATGTAATAGTTTTGGAAAAAGAATCCTTGTTATATTTCAAAGACAAAGACAACAAATATATTGTTAATAATTTTAAGAAAATAAATAATAAATACTTTAGTGTAACAAATTACGTAGTAGTAGACCAATGTATTGATAACCTTATTGAAGGAAATAGTAATAATTGTCACTTTTTACAATTAACTAAAAGAAATGACTTATATCAAATCAGCAATACAAACAAATTAATAATTATTAGTCCTTTCTACCAAACCATTAAAATTAAATGTTTAAATAAAAATATTATAAAAAGTATTCAAGGAATATTTATAATAGAAATAAATTCCAATTGTTTAATTAATGATTTACTATTCAAAAATATTAATGATGACTTCAAAGAAATTCAGTTCGACGATTTTCAAATTACACAACACAACAAAATATTTAACAAGACAACTTATAAAGATTTGAATTTATTAAATATATCGAAACCTGTTTTTGAAAAATTACAACCGATAATCGATACAAAGAGTGACAATTACAACATTTATATAATATATGTTTTAATTTTTATTATTGTAACAATATTAATAGTAAACTATTTTGTAAAAGGAAATCTAATTCAAAAATTTAAAATTAATAAAACTAGAAGACCTGTTGCAGAAATTCATACTTTAAACTAATTGTTTTAGTATTATAAATTATTATTGCTCATATTTGAGAGGGAAGTATCATATAATTGAGTTTTCCATATGAACAATAATAATAAAGTGCTGAGTTAGATTTCTTTATCTACGTATCATATTTATCGTATAATGTAACATGCTTGTTAACATGATAATAATTAGATTTAGTCTTGTTCTGTCTGCCGTAATAAACATATGTATTTTATGTAATGTATTAAAATTGAAATAATAAATTTTTTTATTAATAATTCAAAATCGAATTATTTAATTTACATATTTGCTTCCGCGCCCGAATTTTATAATTTTTCATCATATTTGATCCATAGTATAGGTCCATAAGCATGTTTATGAATGTTTTAACAAAAATATCCATTTCAAAAATAGGTAAAATCTGACTTAATTTTTGTAAAAAATCATATAAATATTTGCTTCCGCGACCGAATTTCATAATTTTTTATCAAATTTTAGCTAAAAGAAAACATTGCAACAAGAAAATTGCTATTTCAAGTGTGGTAGGTATTCTAGAATCCAGCACATGTAGCTTACAATATACAACGTATTCATTAAAAATAGGTAAAATCTGACTTTATTTTTGTAAAAAATCATATAAATATTTGCTTTCGCGCCCGAATTTTATGATTTTTCATCATACTTTAGCTAAAAGAACATTGTTACAAGAAAATTGCTATTTCAATTGTGGTAGGTATTCTAGAATCCAGCCCATGTAGCTTACAATATACAACGTAATCATCAAAAATAGGTAAAATCTGACTTTATTTTTGTAAAAAATCATATAAATATTTGCTTCCGCGCCCGAACTTTATAATTTTTCATTATA
Organism: Stenolophus ochropezus; assembly: GCA_035578165.1. Classification (NCBI taxonomy): domain Eukaryota; kingdom Metazoa; phylum Arthropoda; class Insecta; order Coleoptera; family Carabidae; genus Stenolophus; species Stenolophus ochropezus. Next base: position 14,489 of record JAQOWZ010000554.1, on the reverse strand, counting down.
TTTTATCCATAGTATAGGTCCAAAAGCATGTTTATGAATGTTATAACAAAAATATCCATTTCAAGAATAGTTAAAATCTGACTTTATTTTTGTAAAAAATCTTATAATTATTTGCTTCCGCCACCGAATTTTATAATTTTTTTATCATATTTTAGCTAAAAGAAAACATTGCAACAAGAAAATTGCTATTTCAAGTGTGGTAGGTATTCTAGAATCCAGCACATGTTGCTTACAATATACAACGTATTCATAAAAAATAGGTAAAATCTGACTTTATGTTTGTAAAAAATCATATAAATATTTGCTTCCGCGACCAAATTTTTATAATTTTTTATCAAATTTATCTAAAAGATAACATTGCAACAAGATAATTGCTATTTCAAGTGTGGTAGGTATTCTAGAATCCAGCACATGTAGCTTACAATATACAACGTATTCATTAAAAATAGGTAAAATCTGACTTTATTTTTGTAAAAAATCATATAAATATTTGCTTCCGCGCCCGATTTTTATAATTTGTCATCATATTTTATCCATAGTATAGGTCCAGAAGCATGTTTATGAATGTATTAACAAAAATATCTATTTAAAGAATAGGTAAAATCTGACTTTATTTTTGTAAAAAATCAAATAAATATTTGCTTCCACGCACGAATTTTATAATTTTTCATCATAATTTATCCATAGTATAGGTCCAAAAGCATGTTTATGAATGTTTTAACAAAAATATCCATTTCAAAAATAGGTAAAATCTGACTTTATGTTTGTAAAAAATCATATAAATATTTGCTTCCGCGCCCGAATTCTATGATTTTTCATTATATTTTAGCTAAAATAAAACATTGCAACATGAAAATTGCTATTTCAAGTGTGGTGGTATTCTAGAATCCAGCCAATGAAGCTTACAATAAGCAACGTATTCATCAAAAATAGATAAAATATGACTTTATTTTTGTAAAAAATCATATAAATATTTTCTTCCGCGACCGAATTTTATATATTTTTATCAAATTTTAGCTAAAAGTAAACATTGCAACAAGAAAATTCCTATTTCAAGTGTGGTAGGCATTCTAGAATCCAGCCAATGAAGCTTACAATATACAACGTATTCATCAATAATAGGTAAAATCTGACTTAATTTTTCTAAAAAATTATTTAAATATTTGCTTCCGCGCCCGAATTTTATAATTTTTCATTATATTTTATACATAGTATAGGTCCAAAAGCATGTTTATAAATGTTTTAACAAAAATATCCATTTCTAAAAGAGGTAAAATCTGACTTTATTTTTGTGAAAAATCATATAAATATTTGCTTCCGCGCCCGAATTTTTATGATTTTTCAGCATATTTTAGCTAAAAGAAAACATTGCAACAAGAAAATTGCTATTTCAAGTGTGGTTGGTATTCTAGAATCCAGCCAATGAAGCTTACAATATACGAGTACAACGTATTCATCTAAAATAGGTAAAATCTTTCTTAACTTTTGTAAATTTTTTTTAAATATTTGCTTCCGCGCCCGAATTTTATAATGTTTCATTATATTTTATTCATTGTATAGGTCCAAAAGCTTGTTTATAAATGTTTGAACAAAAATATCCATTTCAAAAATAGGTAAAATCTGACATTATTTTTGTAAAAAATCATATAAATATTTGCTTCCGCGCCCGATTTTTTAATTTTTCATCATATTTTAGCTAAAAGAAAATATTGCAACAAGAAAATTGCTATTTCAAGTGTGGTGGTATTCTAGAATCCAGCCAATGAAGCTTACAATATACAACGTATTCATCAAAAATAGTTAAAATCTGACTTAATTTTTGTAAAAAATTATATAAATATTTGCTTCCGCGCCCGAATTTTATAATTTTTCATTATATTTTATCCATAGTATAGGTCCAAAAGCATGTTTATGAATGTTTTAACAAAAATATCCATTTCAAGAATAAGTAAAATCTGACTTAATTTTTGTAAAAAATCATATAAATATTTGCTTCCGCGCCCGAATTTTATAATTTTTCATCATATTTTAGCTAAAAGAAAATATTGCAACAAGAAAATTGCTATTTCAAGTGTGGTGGTATTCTAGAATCCAGCCAATGAAGCTTACAATATGCAACGTATTCATTAAAAATAGGTAAAATCTGTCTTTATTTTTGTAAAAAATCATATAAATATTTGCTTCCGCGACCGAATTTTTTAATTATTTATCATATTTTAGCTAAAAGAAAACATTGCAACAAGAAAATTGTTATTTCAAGTGTGGTAGGTATTCTAGAATCCAGTCCATGTAGCTTACAATAGACAAAGTATTCATTAAAAATAGGTAAAATCTGACTTTATTTTTGTAAAAAATTTTATATAAATATTTGCTTCCGCGCCCGAATTTTATAATTTTTCATCATATTTTAACCAAAGTATAGGTCCAAAAGCATGTTTATGAATGTTTTAACAAAAAAATCCATTTCAAGAATAAGTAAAATCTAACTTTATTTTTGTAAAAAATCATATAAATATTTGCTTCCGCGCCCGAATTTTATGATTTTTCATGATAATTTAGGTAAAAGAAAACATTGCAACAAGAAAATTGCTATTTCAAGTGTGGTAGGTATTCTAGAATCTAGCCAATGAAGCCTACAATATACAAAGTATTCATCAAAAATAGGTAATATGTGACATACTTTATGTAAAAAATTATATAAATATTTGCTTCCGTGCCCGAATTTTATAATTTTCCATCATATTTTATCCATAGTATAGGTACAAAAGCATGTTTATGAATGTTTTAACAAAAATATCCATTTTAAGAATAGGTAAAACCTGACTTTATTTTTGTAAAAAATCGTATAAATATTTGCTTCCGCGCCCGAATTTTATAATTTGTCATCATATTTTATCCATAGTATAGTTACAGAAGCATGTTTATGAATGTTTTAACAAAAATATCCATTTAAAAATAGGTAAAATCTGACTTTATTTTTGTAAAAAATCGTATAAATATTTGCTTCCGCGCCCTTATTTTATGATTTTTTATCATATTTTAGCTAAAGGAAAACATTGCAACAAGAAAATTGCTATTTCAAGTGTGGTAGGTATTCTAGAATCCAGTAAATGAAGCTTACAATGTACAAAGTATTCATCAAAAATAGTTAAAATCTGACTTAATTTTTGAAAAAATTATATAAATATTTGCTTCCGCGCCCGAATTTTATAATTTTTCATTATATTTTATTCATAGTATAGGTCCAAAAGCATGTTTATAAATGTTTTAACAAAAATATCCATTTCAAAAATAGGTAAAATCTGACTTTATTTTTGTAAAAAATCATATAAATATTTGCTTCCGCGCCCAAATTTTATGATTTTTCCATCATATTTTAGCTAAAAGAAAACATTGGAACAAGAAAATTGCTTTTTCAAGTGTGGTAGTATTCTAGAATCCAGCCAATGAAGCTTACAATATGCAACGTATTCATCAAAAATAGATAAAATATGACTTTATTTTTGTAAAAAATCATATAAATATTTGCTTCTGCGACCGAATTTTATAATTTTGCATCATGTTTTAGGTAAAAGAAAACATTGCAACAAGAAAATTGCTATTTCCAGTGAGGTAGGTATTCTAGAATCCAGCCCATGTAGCTTACAATATACAACGTATTCATTAAAAATAGTTAAAATCTGACTTACTTTATGTAAAAAATTATATAAATATTTGCTTCCGTGCCTGAATTTTATAATTTTCCATCATATTTTATCCATAGTATAGGTCTAAAAGCATGTATATGAATGTTTTAACAAAAATATCTATTTTAAGAATAGGTAAAATCTGACTTTATTTTTGTAAAAAATCATATGAATATTTGCTTCCGCGCCCGAATTTTATGATTTTTCATGATAATTTAGGTAAAAGAAAACATTGCAACAAGAAAATTGCTATTTCAAGTGTGGTAGGTATTCTAGAATCCAGCCAATGAAGCCTACCATATACAACGTATTCATCAAAAATAGGTAAAATTTGAAATACTTTATGTAAAATATTGTATAAATATTTGCTTCCGTGCCCGAATTTTATAATTTTCCATCATATTTTATCCATAGTATAGTTCCAAAAGCATGTTTATGAATGTTTTAACAAAAATATCCATTTTAAGAATAGGTAAAATCTGACTTTATTTTTGTAAAAAATCGTATAAATATTTGCTTCCGCGCCCGAATTTTATAATTTGTCATCATATTTTATCCATAGTATAGTTACAGAAGCATGTTTATGAATGTTTTAACAAAAATATCCATTTAAAAAATTGGTAAAATCTTCATCATATTTTAGCTAAAGGAAAACATTGCAACAAGAAAATTGCTATTTCAAGTGTGGTAGGTATTCTAGAATCCAGCCAATGAAGCCTACAATATACAACGTATTCATCAAAAATAGGTAAAATCTGACTTACTTTATGTAAAAAATTATATAAATATTTGCTTCCGTGCCCGAATTTTATAATTTTCCATCATATTTTATCCAAACGCATGTTTATGAATGTTTTAACAAAAATATCCATTTTAAGAATAGGTAAAATCTGACTTTATTTTTGTAAAAAATCATATAAATATTTGCTTCCGCGACCGAATTTTATAATTTGTCATTATATTTTAGCTAAAAGAAAACATTGCAACAAGAAAATTGCTATTTCAAGTGTGGTAGGTATTCTAGAATACAGCACATGTAGCTTACAATATACAACGTATTCATTAGAAATAGGTTAAATCTGACTTTATTTTTGTAAAAAATCATATAAATATTTGCTTCCGCGCCCGAATTTTTTGATTTCTCATGATAATTTAGTTAAAAGAAAACATTTCAACAAGAAAATTGCTATTTCAAGTGTGGTAGGTATTCTAGATTCCAGCCAATGAAGCCTACAATATTCAACGTATTCATCAAAAATAGGTAAAATCTGACTTACTTTATGTAAAAAATTATATAAATATTTGCTTCCGCGACGGAATTTTATAATTTTTCATCATATTTTTTTCATAGTATAGGTCAAAAAGCATGTTTATGAATGTTTTAACAAAAATATCCATTTCAAGAATAAGTAAAATCTAACTTTATTTTTGAAAAAAATCATATAAATATTTGCTTCCGCGCCCGAATTTTATGATTTTTCATGATAATTTAGGTAAAAGAAAACATTGCAACAAGACAAATGCTATTTCAAGTGTGGTAGGTATTCTAAAATCCAGCCAATGAAGCTTACAATATACAACGTATTCATCAAAAATAGGAAAAATCTGAATTAATTTTTGTAAAAAATGATTTAAATATTTGCTTCCGCGCCCGAATTTTATAATTTTTCATTAAATTTTATCCATAGTACAGGTCCAAAAGCATTTTATGAATGTTTTAACAAAAATATCCATTTCAAAAATAGGTAAAATCTGACTTTATTTTTGGAACAAATCATGTAAATATTTGCTTCCGCGCCCGAATTTTATAATTTTTCATTATATTTTAGCTAAAAGAAAACATTGCAACAAGAAAATTGTTATTTCAAATGTGGTGGTATTCTAGAATCCAGCCAATGAAGCTTACAATATGCAACGTTTTCATCAAAAATAGGTAAAATCTGACTTTTTTTTTTTTTAAATCATATAAATATTTGCTTCCGCGACCGAATTTTATAATTTTTCAACATATTTTAACTAAAAGAAAACATTGCAAAAAGATAATTGCTATTTCAAGTGTGGTCGGTATTCTAGAATCCAGCTCATGTAACTTGCAATATACAACGTATTCATTAAAAATAGGTAAAATCTGACTTTATTTTTGTAAAAAATCATATAAATATTTGCTTTCGCGCCCGAATTTTATGATATTTCATCATATTTTAGCTAAAAGAAAACACTGCTACAAGAAAATTGCTATTTCAATTGTGGTAGGTATTCTAAAATCCAGCCCATGTAGTTTACAAAATACAACGTATTCATCAAAAATAGGTAAAATCTGACTTTTTTTTTGTGAAAAATCATATAAATATTTGCTTCCGCGACGGAATTTTATAATTTTTCATCATATTTTATCCAAAGTATAGGTCATAAAGCATGTTTATGAATGTTTTAACAAAAATATCCATTTCAAGAATAAGTAAAATCTAACTTTATTTTTGAAAAAAATCATATAAATATTTGCTTCCGCGCCCGAATTTTATGATTTTTCATGATAATTTAGGTAAAAGAAAACATTGCAACAAGACAAATGCTATTTCAAGTGAGGTAGGTATTCTAGAATCCAGCCAATGAAGCTTACAATATACAACGTTATCATCAAAAATAGGAAAAATCTGAATTAATTTTTGTAAAAAATGATTTAAATATTTGCTTCCGCGCCCGAATTTTATAATTTTTCATTATATTTTAGCTAAAAGAAAACATTGCAACAAGAAAATTGCTATTTCAAATGTGGTGGTAGTCTAGAATCCAGCCAATGAAGCTTACAATATGCAACGTATTCATCAAAAATAGGTAAAATCTGACTTTATTTCTTTTAAAAATCATATAAATATTTGCTTCCGCGATCGAATTTTATAATTTTTTATCATATTTTAGCTAAAAGAAAACATTACAACAAGAAAATTGCTATTTCAAGTGTAGTGGTATTCTAGAATCCAGCCAATGAAGCTTACAATATGCAACGTATTCATCAAAAATAGGTAAAATCTGACTTTATTTTTGTAAAAAATCATATAAATATTTGCTTCCGCGACTGAATTTTATAATTTTTCATCAAATTTTAGCTAAAAGAAAACATTGCAACAAGAAAATTGCTATTTCAAGTGTGGTAGGTATTCTAGAATCCAGCCCATGTAGCTTACAATATACATCGTATTCAATAAAAATAGGTAAAATCTGACTTTATTTTTGTAAAAAATCATATAAATATTTGCTTCCGCGCCCGAATTTTATAATTTTTCATCATATTTTATCCATAGTATAGGTCCAAAAGCATGTTTATGGATGTTTTAACAAAAATATCCGTTTAAAAAATTGGTAAAATCTGACTTAATTTTTGTTAAAAATCATATAAATATTTGCTTCCGCGCCCGAATTTTATGATTTTTTATCATATTTTATCTAAAAGAAAACATTGCTACAAGAAAATTGCTATTTCAATTGTGGTAGGTATTCTAGAATCCAGCCCATGTAGCTTACAATATACAACGTATTCATCAAAAATAGGTAAAGTCTGACTTTATTTTTGTAAAAAATCATATAAATATTTGCTTCCGCGCCCGAATTTTATAATTTTTCATCATATTTTATCCATAGTATGGGTCCAAAGGCATGTTTATGAATGTTTTAACAAAAATATCCATTTCAAGAATAGGTAAAATCTGACTTTATTTTTGTAAAAAATCATATAAATATTTGCTTCCGCGCCCGAATTTTATAATTTTTCATTATCTTTTATTCATAGTATAGGTCTAAAAGCATGTTTATGAATGGTTTAACAAAAATATCTATTTCAAAAATAGGTCAAATCTGACATTATTTTTGTAAAAATTTTATGTTTATGAATGTTTTAACAAAAATATCTATTTCAAGAATAGGTAAAATCTGACTTTATTTTTGTAAAAAATTATATAAATATTTCCTGCCGCGCCCGAATTTTATGATTTTTCATCATATTTTAGCTAAGAGAAAACATTGCAACAAGAAAATTCCTATTTCAATTGTGGTAGGTATTCTAGAATCCAGCCCATGTAGCTTACAATATACAGAATATTAATCAAAAATAGGTAAAATCTGACTTTATTTTTGTAAAAAATCATATAAATATTTGCTTCCGCGCCCGAATTTTATAATTTTTCATCATATTTTAGCTGAAAAAAAACATTGCAACAAGAAAATTGCTATTTCAAGTGCGGTAGGTATTCTAGAATCCAGCCCATGTAGCTTACAATATACATCGTATTCATTAAAAATAGGTAAAATCTGACTTTATTTTTGTAAAAAATGATATAAATATTTGCTTCCGCGCCCGAATTTTATAATTTTTCATCATAATATAGGTAAAAGAAAACATTGCAACAAGAAAATTGCTATTTCAAGTGTTGTAGGTATTCTAGAATCCAACCAATGAAGCTTACAATATACAACTTATTCATCAAAAATAGGTAAAATCTGACTTAATTTTTGTAAAAAATTATATAAATATTTGCTTCCGCGCCCGAATTTAATAATTTTCATTATATTTTATTCATAGTATAGGTCCAAAAGCACGTTTATGAAAGTTTTAACAAAAATATTCTATTCAAAAATAGGTAAAATCTGACTTTATTTTTGTAAAAAATTATATAAATATTTACTTCCGCGCCCGAATTTTATAATTTTTCATCATATTTTAGCTAAAAGAAAACATTGCAACAAGAAAATTGCTATTTCAAGTGTGGTGGTATTCTAGAATCCAGCCAATGAAGCTTACACTATGCAACGTATTCATCAAAAATAGGTAAAATCTGACTTTATTTTTGAAAAAAATCATATAAATATTTGCTTCCGCTACCGAATTTTATAATTTTTCATCAAATTTTAGCTAAAAGAAAACATTGCAACAAGAAAATTGCTATTTCAAGTGTGGTAGGTATTCTAGAATCCAGCCCATATAGCTTACAATATACTTCGTATTCATTAAAAATAGGTAAAATCTGACTTTATTTTTGTAAAAATCATATAAATATTTGGTTCCGCGCCCGAATTTTATAATTTTTCATCATATTTTATCCATAGTATAGGTCCAAAAGCATGTTTTAGAATGTTTTTTACAAAATTATCTATTTCAAAAATAATTTCAATCTGACTTTATTTTTGTAAAAAATCATATAAATATTTGCTTCCGCGTCCGAATTTTATAATTTTCCATCATATTTTAGCTAAAACAAAACATTGCAACATGAAAATTGTTATTTTAAGTGTGGTGGTATTCTAGAATCCAGCCCATTTAGCATACAATATACAACGTATTTATCAAAAATAGGTAAAATCTGACTTTATTTTTGTAAAAAATCATATAAATATTTGCTTCCGCGCCCTAATTTTATAATTTTTCATCATATTTTATCCATAGTATAGGTCCACAAGCATGTTTATGAATGTTTTAACAAAAATATCCATTTCAAGAATAGGTAAAATCTGACTTTATTTTTGTAAAAAATCATATAAATATTTGCTTCCGCGCCCGAATTTTATGATTTTTCATCATAATTTAGGTAAAAGAAAACATTGCAACAAGAAAATTGCTATTTCAAGTGTGGCAGGTATTCCAGAATCCAGCCAATGAAGCTTACAATATACAACGTATTCATCAAAAATTGGTAAAATCTGACTTAATTTTTGTAAAAAAAATATATAAATATTTGCTTCCGCTCCTGAATTTTATAATTTTTTATTATATTTTATCCATAGTATAGGTCCAAAAGCATGTTTATAAATGTTTTAACAAAAATATCCATTTCAAAAATAGGTAAAATCTGACTTTATTTTTGTAAAACATCATATAAATATTTGCTTCCGTGCCCGAATTTTATAATTTTTTATCATATTTTAGCTAAAAGAAAACATTTCAACAAGAAAATTGCTATTTCAAGTTTGGTGATATTCTAGAATCCAGCCAATGAAGCTTCCAATATGCAACGTATTCATCAAAAATACGGAAAATCTGACTTTATTTTTTTAAAAAATCATATAAATATTTGCTTCCGCGCCCGAATTTTATAATTTTTCATCATATTTTATCCATAGTATACGTCCAAAAGCATGTTTATGAATGTTTTAACAATAATATCCATTTCAAGAATAGGTAAAATCTGACTGTATTTTTGTAAAAAATCATATAAATATTTGCTTCCGCGCCTAAATTTTATGATTTTTCATCATAATTTAGGTAAAAGAAAACATTACAACAAAAAAATTTCTATTTCAGTTGTGGTATGTATTTTAGAATCCAGCCAATGAAGCTTACAATATACAACGTATTCATCAAAAATAGGTAAAATCTGACTTTATTTTTGTGAAAAATCATATAAATATTTTCTTCCGCGCCCGAATTTTATAATTTTTCATCATATTTTATCCATAGTATAAGTCCAAAAGCATGTTTATGAATGTTTTAACAAAAATATCCATTTCAAAAATAGGTAAAGTCTGACATTATTTTTGTAAAAAATCATATAAAAATTTGCTTCCGCGCCCGAATTTTATAATTTTTCATTATATTTTATCCACAGTATAGCTTCAAAAGCATGTTTATGAATGTTTTAACAAAAATATCCATTTCAAGAATAGGTAAAATCTGACTTTATTTTTGTAAAAAATCATATAAATATTTGCTTCCGCGCCCGAATTTTATGATTTTTGATCATATTTTAGCTAAAAGAAAACATTGCAACAAGAAAATTGCTATTTGAAGTGTGGTTGGTATTCTAGAATCCAGCCCATGTAGCTTACAATATACAAAGTATTCATTAAAAATAGGTAAAATCTGACTTTATTTTAGTAAAAAAACATATAAATATTTAATTCCGCTCCCGAATTTTATAATTTTTCATCATATTTTATCCATAGTATAGGTCCAAAAGCATGTTTATGAATGTTTTAACAAAAATATCCATTTCAAAAATAGGTAAAATCTGTCTTTATTTTTGTAAAAAATGATATAAATATTTGCTTCCGCGCCCGAATTTTATGATTTTTCATCGTATTTTAGCTAAAAGAAAACATTGCAACAAGAAATTTGCTATTTCAAGTGTGGTGGTATTCTAGAATCCAGCCAATGAAGCTTACAATTTGCAACGTATTCATCAAAAATAGGTAAAATCTGACTTTATTTTTGTAAAAAATCATATAAATATTTGCTTCCGCGACCGAATTTTATAATTTTTCATCATATTTTATCCATAGTATAAGTCCAAAAGAATGTTTATGAATGTTTTAACAAAAATTTCCATTTCAAGAATAGGTAAAATCTGACTTTATTTTTGTAAAAATCATATAAATATTTGCTTCCGCGCCCCGAATTTTATAATTTTTTATCATAATTTAGGTAAAAGAAAACATTGCAACAAGAAAATTACTATTTCAAGTGTGGTAGGTATTCTAGAATCCAGCCAATGAAGCTTACAATATACAACGTATTCATCAAAAATAGTTAAATCTGGCTTAATTTTCGTAAAAAAATATATAAATATTTGCTTCCGCGCCCGAATTTTGTAATTTTTGATTATATTTTATCCATAGTATAGGTCCAAAACCATGTTTATGAATGTTTTAACAAAAATATCCTTTTCAAAAATAGGTAAAATCTGACTTTATTTTTGTGAAAAATCATATAAATATTTGCTTCCCGCGCCCGAATTTTATAATTTTTCATCATATTTTAGCTAAAAGAAAACATTGCAACAAGAAATTTGCTATTTCAAGTGTGGAGGTATTCTAGAATCCAGCCAATGAAGCTTACAATATGCAACGTATTCATCAAAAATAGGGTAAAATCTGACTTTATTTTTGTAAAAAATCATATAAATGTTTGCTTCCGCGACCGAATTTTATAATTTTTCATTTTATTTTAGCTAAAAGAAATATTGCAACAAGAAAATTGCTATTTCGAGTGTGGTAGGTGTTCTAGAATCCAGCACATGTAGCTTACAAAATACAAAGTATTCATTAAAAATAGGTAAAATCTGACTTTATTTTTGTAAAAAATCTTATAAATATTTGCTTCCGCGCCCGAATTTTATAATTTTTCATCATATTTTAGCTAAAAGAAAACATTGCAACAAGAAAATTCCTATTTCAAGTGTGGTAGGTATTCTAGAATCCCGCCCATGTAGCTTACAATATACAACGTATTCATTAAAAGTAGGTAAAATATGACTTTATTTTTGTAAAAAATCATATAAATATTTGCTTCCGCGCCCGAATTTTATAATTTTTCATTATATTTTATCCATAGTATAGGTCCAAAAGCATGTTTATGAATGTTTTAACAAAAATATCCAATTCAAAAATTGGTAAAATCTGACTTTATTTTTGAAAAAAAATCATATAAATATTTGCTTCCGCGTCCAAATTTTATAATTTTCCATCATATTTTAGCTAAAAGAAAACATTGCAAGAAGAAAATTGCTATTTCAAGTGTCGTGGTATTCTAGAATCCAGCCAATGAAGCTTACAATATGCAACGTATTCATCAAAAATAGGTAAAATCTGACTTTATTTTTGTAAAAAATCATATAAATATTTGCTTCCGCGCCCGAATTTTATAATTTTTCATCATATTTTAGCTGAAAAAAAACATTGCAACAAGAAAATTCCTATTTCAAGTGTGGTAGGTATTCTAGAATCCAGCCCATGTAGCTTACAATATAGAACGTATTCATTAAAAGTAGGTAAAATCTGACTTTATTTTTGTAAAAAATCATATAAATATTTGGTTCCGCACCCGAATTTTATAATATTTCATTATATATTATCCATAGTATAGGTCCAAAAGCATGTTTATGAATGTTTTAACAAAAATATCCATTTCAAAAATAGGTAAAATCTGACTTTATTTTTGTAAAAAATCATTTAAATATTTGCTTCCGCGCCCGAATTTTATGATTTTTCATCATATTTTAGCTAAAAGAAAACATTGCTACAAGAAAATAGCTATTTCAATTGTGGTAGGTATTCTAGAATCCAGCCCATGTAGCTTACAATATACAACGTATTCATCAAAAATAGGTAAAATCTGACATAATTTTTGTAAAAAATAATATAAATATTTGCTTCCGCGCCCGAATTTTATAATTTTTCATTATATTTTATCCATAGTATAGGTCTAAAAGCATGTTTATGAATGTTTTAACAAAAATATCCATTTCAAAAATAGGTAAAATCTGATTTTATTTTTGTAAAAAATCATATAATATTTGCTTCCGCGCCCGAATTTTATAATTTTTCATCATATTTTATCCATAGTATAGGTCTAAAAGCATGTTTATGAATGTTTTAACAAAAATATCCATTTCAAAAATAGGTAAAATCTGAGTATATTTTTGTAAAAAATCATATAACTATTTGCTTCCGCGCCCGAATTTTATGATTTTTTATCATATTTTAGCTAAAAGAAAACATTGCTACAAGAAAATTGCTATTTCAATTTTGGTAGGTATTCTAGAATCCAGCCCATGTAGCTTACAATATACAACGTATTCATCAAAAATAGGTAAAATCTGACTTTATTTTTGTAAAAAATCATATAATTCTTTGCTTTCGCGCCCGAATTTTATAATTTTTCATCATAGTTTATACATAATATAGGTCCAAAAGCATGTTTATGAATGTTTTAACAAAAATATCCATTTCAAGAATAGGTAAAATCTGACTTTATTTTTTTTTTTATAATTTTTCATTATATTTTATCCATAGTATAGGTCCAAAAGCATGTTTATGAATGTTTTAACAAAAATATCCCTTTCAAAAATAGGTAAAATCTGACTTTATTTTTGTAAAAAATCATATAAAATATTTGCTTCCGCGCCCGTATTATATGATTTTTTATAATAATTTAGGTAAAAGAAAACATTGCAACTAGAAAATTGCTATTTCAAGTGTGGTAGGTATTCTAGAATCCAGCCCATGTAGCTTACAATATACAACGTATTCATTAAAAATAGGTAAAATCTGACTTTATTTTTGTAAAAAATCATATAAATATTTGCTTCCGCTCCCGAATTTTATAATTTTTCATCATATTTTATCCATAGTATAGGTCCAAAAGCATGTTTATGAATGTTTTAACAAAAATATCCATTTCAAATATAGGTAAAATCTGACTTTATTTTTAAAAAATCATATAAATATTTGCTTCCGCGCCCGAATTTTATGATTTTTTTATCATATTTTAGCTAAAAGAAATCATTGCAACTAGAAAATTGCTATTTCAATTGTGGTAGGTATTCTAGAATCCAGCCCATGTAGCTTACAATATACAATGTATTCATCCAAAATAGGTAAAATCTGACTTTATTTTTCTAAAAAATCATATAAATATTTGCTTCCCCGCGCCCGAATTTTATAATTTTTCATCATATTTTATCCATAGTATAGGTCCAAAGGCATGTTTATGAATGTTTTAACAAAAATATCCATTTCAAGAATAGGTAAAATCTGGCTTTATTTTTGTAAAAAAAATCATAAATATTTGCTTCCGTGCCCGAATTTTATGATTTTTCATCATAATTTAGGTAAAAGAAAACATTGCAACAAGAAAATTGCTATTTCAAGTGGGTAGGTATTCTAGAATCCAGCCAATGAAGCTTACAATATACAACGTATTCATCAAAAATAGGTAAAATCTGAATTAATATTTGTAAAAAATAATATAAATGTTTGCTTCCACGCCCCGAATTTTATAATTTTTCATTATATTTTATCCGTAGTATAGGTCCA
>JAQOWZ010000553.1:0-31808 GCA_035578165.1 Stenolophus ochropezus | reverse complement strand
ACTCGCTATCTCAGAGTATAGGTCCAAAAGCATGTTTATAAATGTTTTAACAAAAATATCCATTTCAAGAATAGGAAAAATCTGACTTTATTTTTGTAAAAAATCATATAAATATTTGCTTCCGCGCCCGATTTTTATGATTTTTCATCATATTTTAGGTAAAAGAAAACATTGCAACAAGAAAATTGCTATTTCAAGTGTAGTAGGTATTCTAGAATCCAGCCAATGAAGCTTACAATATACATCGTATTCATCAAAAATAGGTAAAATCTGACTTTATTTTTGTAAAAAATTATATAAATATTTGCTTCCGCGCTCGAATTTTATAATTTTTCATCATTTTTTATCCATAGTATAGGTCCAAATTCATGTTTATGAACGTTTTAACAAAAATATCCATTTCAAAAATATGTAAAATCTGACTTTATTTTTGTAAAAAATCATATAAATATTTGCTTCCGAGTCCGAATTTTATAATTTTTCATCATATTTTATCCATAGTATAGGTCCAAATTCATGTTTATGAACGTTTTAACAAAAATATCCATTTCAAAAATATGTAAAATCTGACTTTATTTTTGTAAAAAATCATATAAATATTTGCTTCCGAGCCCGAATTTTCTAATTTTTTATCATATTTTATCCATAGTATAGGTCCAAATTCATGTTTATGAACGTTTTAACAAAAATATTCATTTCAAAAATATGTAAAATCTGACTTTATTTCTGTAAAAAATCATATAAATATTTGCTTCCGAGCCCAAATTTTATGATTTTTCATCATATTTTATCCAAAGTATAGGGTCCAAATTCATGTTTATGATCGTTTTAACAAAAATATCCATTTCAAAAATGTGTAAAATCTGACTTTATTTTTGTAAAAAATCATATAAATATTTGCTTCCGAGCCCAAATTTTATGATTTTTCATCATATTTTAGCTAAAAGAAAACATTGCAACAAGAAAATTGCTATTTCAAGTGTGTTAGGTATTCTAGAATCCAGTCCATGTAGCTTACAATATACGACGTATTCATCAAAAATAGGTAAAATCTGACTTTTTTTTTGTAAAAAATCATATAAATATTTGTTTGCGCGCCCGAATTTTATAATTTTTCATCATATTTTATCCGCAATATAGGTCCAAAAGCATATTTGTTTGCGCGCCCGAATTTTATAATTTTTCATCATATTTTATCCGCAATATAGGTCCAAAAGCATGTTTATAAATGTTTTAACAAAAATATCCATTTCAAGAATAGGAAAAATCTGACTTTATTTTTGTAAAAAATCATATAAATATTTGCTTCCGCGCCCGATTTTTATGATTTTTCATCATATTTTAGGTAAAGAAAAACATTGCAACAAGAAAATTGCTATTTCAAGTGTGGTAGGTATTCTAGAATCCAGCCAATGAAGCTTACAATATACATCGTATTCATCAAAAATAGGTAAAATCTGACTTTTTTTTTGTAAAAAATCATATAAATATTTGTTTGCGCGCCCGAATTTTTATAATTTTTCATAATATTTTATCCGCAATATAGGTCCAAAAGCATGTTTATAAATGTTTTAACAAAAATATCCATTTCAAGAATAGGAAAAAATCTGACTTTATTTTTGTAAAAAATCATATAAATATTTGCTTCCGCGCCCGATTTTTATGATTTTTCATCATATTTTAGGTAAAAGAAAACATTGCAACAAGAAAATTGCTATTTCAAGTGTGGTAGGTATTCTAGAATCCAGCCAATGAAGCTTACAATATACAACGTATTCATCAAAAATAGGTAAAATCTGACTTTATTTTTGTAAAAAATTATATAAATATTTGCTTCCGCGCTCAAATTTTATAATTTTTCATCATATTTTATCCATAGTATAGGTCCAAATTCATGTTTATGAACGTTTTAACAAAAATATCCATTTCAAAAATATGTAAAATCTGACTTTATTTTTGTAAAAAATCATATAAATATTTGCTTCCGAGCCCGAATTTTATAATTTTTCATCATATTTTATCCATAGTATAGGTCCAAATTCATGTTTATGAACGTTTTAACAAAAATATCCATTTCAAAAATATGTAAAATCTGACTTTATTTTTGTAAAAAATCATATAAATATTTGCTTCCGAGCCCGAATTTTATAATTTTTCATCATATTTTATCCATAGTATAGGTCCAAATTCATGTTTAATAACGTTTTAACAAAAATATTCATTTCAAAAATATGTAAAATCTGACTTTTTTTTTGTAAAAAATCATATAAATATTTGTTTGCGCGCCCGAATTTTATAATTTTTCATCATATTTTATCCGCAATATAGGTCCAAAAGCATGTTTATAAATGTTTTAACAAAAATATCATTTCAAGAATAGGAAAAATCTGACTTTATTTTTGTAAAAAATCGTATAAATATTTGCTTCCGCGCCCGATTTTTATGATTTTTCATCATATTTTAGGTAAAAGAAAACATTGCAACAAGAAAATTGCTATTTCAAGTGTGGTAGGTATTCTAGAATCCAGCCAATGAAGCTTACAATATACATCGTATTCATCAAAAATAGGTAAAATCTGACTTTATTTTTGTAAAAAAATTATATAAATATTTGCTTCCGCGCTCGAATTTTATAATTTTTCATCATTTTTTATCCATAGTATAGGTCCAAATTCATGTTTATGAACGTTTAACAAAAATATCCATTTCAAAAATATGTAAAATCTGACTTTATTTTTGTAAAAAATCATATAAATATTTGCTTCCGAGCCCGAATTTTATAATTTTTCATCATATTTTATCCATAGTATAGGTCCAAATTCATGTTTATGAACGTTTTAACAAAAATATCCATTTCAAAAATATGTAAAATCTGACTTTATTTTTGTAAAAAAATCATATAAATATTTGCTTCCGAGCCCGAATTTTATAATTTTTCATCATATTTTATCCATAGTATAGGTCCAAATTCTTGTTTATGAACGGTTTAACAAAAATATCCATTTCAAAAATATGTAAAATCTGACTTTATTTCTGTAAAAAATCATATAAATATTTGCTTCCGAGCCCAAATTTTATGATTTTTCATCATATTTTATCCATAGTATAGGGTCCAAATTCATGTTTATGATCGTTTTAACAAAAATATCCATTTCAAAAATATGTAAAATCTGACTTTATTTTTGTAAAAAATCATATAAATATTTGCTTCCGAGCCCAAATTTTATGATTTTTTATCATATTTTAGCTAAAAGAAAACATTGCAACAAGAAAATTGCTATTTCAAGTGTGTTAGGTATTCTAGAATCCCAGTCCATGTAGCTTACAATATACAACGTATTCATCAAAAATAGGTAAAATCTGACTTTTTTTTTTGTAAAAAATCATAAATATTTGTTTGCGCGCCCGAATTTTATAATTTTTCATAATAGTTTTATCCGCAATATAGGTCCAAAAGCATGTTATAAATGTTTTAACAAAAATATCCATTTCAAGAATAGGGAAAAATCTGACTTTATTTTTGTAAAAAATCATATAAATATTTGCTTCCGCGCCCGATTTTTATGATTTTTCATCATATTTTAGGTAAAAGAAAACATTGCAACAAGAAAATTGCTATTTCAAGTGTGGTAGGTATTCTAGAATCCAGCCAATGAAGCTTACAATATACAACGTATTCATCAAAAATAGGTAAAATCTGACTTTATTTTTGTAAAAAATTATATAAATATTTGCTTCCGCGCTCGAATTTTATAATTTTTCATCATATTTTATCCATAGTATAGGTCCAAATTCATGTTTATGAACGTTTTAACAAAAATATCCATTTCAAAAATATGTAAAATCTGACTTTATTTTTGTAAAATATCATATAAATATTTGCTTCCGAGCCCGAATTTTATAATTTTTCATCATATTTTATACATAGTATAGGTCCAAATTAATGTTTATGAACGTTTTAACAAAAATATCCATTTCAAAAATATGCAAAATCTGACTTTATTTTTGTAAAAAATCATATAAATATTTGCTTCCGAGCCCGAATTTTTATAATTTTTCATCATATTTTATCCATAGTATAGGTCCAAATTCATGTTTATGAACGTTTTAACAAAAATATCCATTTCAAAAATATGTAAAATCTGACTTTATTTCTGTAAAAAAATCATATAAATATTTGCTTCCGAGCCCAAATTTTATGATTTTTCATCATATTTTATCCATAGTATAGGTCCAAATTCATGTTTATGATCGTTTTAACAAAAATATCCATTTCAAAAATATGTAAAATCTGACTTTATTTTTGTAAAAAATCATATAAATATTTGCTTCCGAGCCCAAATTTTATGATTTTTCATCATATTTTAGCTAAAAGAAAACATTGCAACAAGAAAATTGCTATTTCAAGTGTGTTAGGTATTCTAGAATCCAGTCCATGTAGCTTACAATATACAACGTATTCATCAAAAATAGGTAAAATCTGACTTTTTTTTTGTAAAAAAATCATATAAATATTTGTTTGCGCGCCCGAATTTTATAATTTTTCATAATATTTTATCCGCAATATAGGTCCAAAAGCATGTTTATAAATGTTTTAACAAAAATATCCATTTCAAGAATAGGAAAAATCTGACTTTATTTTTGTAAAAAATCATATAAATATTTGCTTCCGCGCCCGATTTTTATGATTTTTCATCATATTTTAGGTAAAAGAAAACATTGCAACAAGAAAATTGCTATTTCAAGTGTGGTAGGTATTCTAGAATCCAGCCAATGAAGCTTACAATATACAACGTATTCATCAAAAATAGGTAAAATCTGACTTTATTTTTGTAAAAAATTACATAAATATTTGCTTCCGCGCTCGAATTTTATAATTTTTCATCATATTTTATCCATAGTATAGGTCCAAATTCATGTTTATGAACGTTTTAACAAAAATATCCATTTCAAAAATATGTAAAATCTGACTTTATTTTTGTAAAAAATGCATATAAATATTTGCTTCCGAGCCCGAATTTTATAATTTTTCATCATATTTTATCCATAGTATAGGTCCAAATTCATGTTTATGAACGTTTTAACAAAAATATCCATTTCAAAAATATGTAAAATCTGACTTTATTTTTGTAAAAAATCATATAAATATTTGCTTCCGAGCCCGAATTTTCTAATTTTTTATCATATTTTATCCATAGTATAGGTCCAAATTCATGTTTATGAACGTTTTAACAAAAATATTCATTTCAAAAATATGTAAAATCTGACTTTATTTCTGTAAAAAATCATATAAATATTTGCTTCCGAGCCCAAATTTTATGATTTTTCATCATATTTTATCCAAAGTATAGGTCCAAATTCATGTTTATGATCGTTTTAACAAAAATATCCATTTCAAAAATGTGTAAAATCTGACTTTATTTTTGTAAAAAATCATATAAATATTTGCTTCCGAGCCCAAATTTTATGATTTTTCATCATATTTTAGCTAAAAGAAAACATTGCAACAAGAAAATTGCTATTTCAAGTGTGTTAGGTATTCTAGAATCCAGTCCATGTAGCTTACAATATACAACGTATTCATCAAAAATAGGTAAAATCTGACTTTTTTTTTGTAAAAAATCATATAAATATTTGTTTGCGCGCCCGAATTTTATAATTTTTCATCATATTTTATCCGCAATATAGGTCCAAAAGCATGTTTATAAATGTTTTAACAAAAATATCCATTTCAAGAATAGGAAAAATCTGACTTTATTTTTGTAAAAAATCATATAAATATTTGCTTCCGCGCCCGATTTTTATGATTTTTCATCATATTTTAGGTAAAAGAAAACATTGCAACAAGAAAATTGCTATTTCAAGTGTGGTAGGTATTCTAGAATCCAGCCAATGAAGCTTACAATATACATCGTATTCATCAAAAATAGGTAAAATCTGACTTTTTTTTTTGTAAAAAATCATATAAATATTTGTTTGCGCGCCCGAATTTTATAATTTTTCATAATATTTTATCCGCAATATAGGTCCAAAAGCATGTTTATAAATGTTTTAACAAAAATATCCATTTCAAGAATAGGAAAAATCTGACTTTATTTTTGTAAAAAATCATATAAATATTTGCTTCCGCGCCCGATTTTTATGATTTTTCATCATATTTTAGGTAAAAGAAAACATTGCAACAAGAAAATTGCTATTTCAAGTGTGGTAGGTATTCTAGAATTTAGCCAATGAAGCTTACAATATACAAACGTATTCATCAAAAATAGGTAAAATCTGACTTTATTTTTGTAAAAAATTATATAAATATTTGCTTCCGCGCTCGAATTTTATAATTTTTCATCATATTTTATCCATAGTATAGGTCCAAATTCATGTTTATGAACGTTTTAACAAAAATATCCATTTCAAAAATATGTAAAATCTGACTTTATTTTTGTAAAAAATCATATAAATATTTGCTTCCGAGCCCGAATTTTATAATTTTTCATCATATTTTATCCATAGTATAGGTCCAAATTCATGTTTATGAACGTTTTAACAAAAATATCCATTTCAAAAATATGTAAAATCTGACTTTATTTTTGTAAAAAATCATATAAATATTTGCTTCCGAGCCCGAATTTTATAATTTTTCATCATATTTTATCCATAGTATAGGTCCAAATTCATGTTTATGAACGTTTTAACAAAAATATTCATTTCAAAAATATGTAAAATCTGACTTTATTTCTGTAAAAAATCATATAAATATTTGCTTCCGAGCCCAAATTTTATGATTTTTCATCATATTTTATCCAAAGTATAGGTCCAAATTCATGTTTATGATCGTTTTAACAAAAATATCCATTTCAAAAATATGTAAAATCTGACTTTATTTTTGTAAAAAATCATATAAATATTTGCTTCCGAGCCCAAATTTTATGATTTCTCATCATATTTTAGCTAAAAGAAAACATTCAACAAGAAAATTGCTATTTCAAGTGTGTTAGGTATTCTAGAATCCAGTCCATGTAGCTTACAATATACAACGTATTCATCAAAAATAGGTAAAATCTGACTTTTTTTTGTAAAAAATCATATAAATATTTGTTTGCGCGCCCGAATTTTATAATTTTTCATCATATTTTATCCGCAATATAGGTCCAAAAGCATGTTTATAAATGTTTTAACAAAAATATCCATTTCAAGAATAGGAAAAATCTGACTTTATTTTTGTAAAAAATCATATAAATATTTGCTTCCGCGCCCGATTTTTATGATTTTTCATCATATTTTAGGTAAAAGAAAACATTGCAACAAGAAAATTGCTATTTCAAGTGTGGTAGGTATTCTAGAATCCAGCCAATGAAGCTTACAATATACATCGTATTCATCAAAAATAGGTAAAATCTGACTTTATTTTTTGTAAAAAATTATATAAATATTTGCTTCCGCGCTCGAATTTTATAATTTTTCATCATTTTTTATCCATAGTATAGGTCCAAATTCATGTTTATGAACGTTTTTAACAAAAATATCCATTTCAAAAATATGTAAAATCTGACTTTATTTTTGTAAAAAATCATATAAATATTTGCTTCCGAGCCCGAATTTTATAATTTTTCATCATATTTTATCCATAGTATAGGTCCAAATTCATGTTTATGAACGTTTTAACAAAAATATCCATTTCAAAAATGTGTAAAATCTGACTTTATTTTTGTAAAAAATCATATAAATATTTGCTTCCGAGCCCAAATTTTATGATTTTTCATCATATTTTAGCTAAAAGAAAACATTGCAACAAGAAAATTGCTATTTCAAGTGTGTTAGGTATTCTAGAATCCAGTCCATGTAGCTTACAATATACAACGTATTCATCAAAAATAGGTAAAATCTGACTTTTTTTTTGTAAAAAATCATATAAATATTTGTTTGCGCGCCCGAATTTTATAATTTTTCATCATATTTTATCCGCAATATAGGTCCAAAAGCATGTTTATAAATGTTTTAACAAAAATATCCATTTCAAGAATAGGAAAAATCTGACTTTATTTTTGTAAAAAATCATATAAATATTTGCTTCCGCGCCCGATTTTTATGATTTTTCATCATATTTTAGGTAAAAGAAAACATTGCAACAAGAAAATTGCTATTTCAAGTGTGGTAGGTATTCTAGAATCCAGCCAATGAAGCTTACAATATACAACGTATTCATCAAAAATAGGTAAAATCTGACTTTATTTTTGTAAAAAATTATATAAATATTTGCTTCCGCGCTCGAATTTTATAATTTTTCATCATATTTTATCCATAGTATAGGTCCAAATTCATGTTTATGAACGTTTTAACAAAAATATCCATTTCAAAAATATGTAAAATCTGACTTTATTTTTGTAAAAAATCATATAAATATTTGCTTCCGAGCCCGAATTTTATAATTTTTCATCATATTTTATCCATAGTATAGGTCCAAATTCATGTTTATGAACGTTTTAACAAAAATATCCATTTCAAAAATATGTAAAATCTGACTTTATTTTTGTAAAAAATCATATAAATATTTGCTTCCGAGCCCGAATTTTATAATTTTTCATCATATTTTATCCATAGTATAGGTCCAAATTCATGTTTATGAACGTTTTAACAAAAATATTCATTTCAAAAATATGTAAAATCTGACTTTATTTCTGTAAAAAATCATATAAATATTTGCTTCCGAGCCCAAATTTTATGATTTTTCATCATATTTTATCCAAAGTATAGGTCCATATTCATGTTTATGATCGTTTTAACAAAATATCCATTTCAAAAATATGTAAAATCTGACTTTATTTTTGTAAAAAATCATATAAATATTTGCTTCCGAGCCCAAATTTTATGATTTTTCATCATATTTTAGCTAAAAGAAAACATTGCAACAAGAAAATTGCTATTTCAAGTGTGTTAGGTATTCTAGAATCCAGTCCATGTAGCTTACAATATACAACGTATTCATCAAAAATAGGTAAAATCTGACTTTTTTTTTGTAAAAAATCATATAAATATTTGTTTGCGCGCCCGAATTTTATAATTTTTCATCATATTTTATCCGCA
Source organism: Stenolophus ochropezus (assembly GCA_035578165.1). Taxonomy (NCBI): domain Eukaryota; kingdom Metazoa; phylum Arthropoda; class Insecta; order Coleoptera; family Carabidae; genus Stenolophus; species Stenolophus ochropezus. Next base: position 22,730 of record JAQOWZ010000553.1, on the reverse strand, counting down.
ATATAGGTCCAAAAGCATGTTTATAAATGTTTTAACAAAAATATCCATTTCAAGAATAGGAAAAATCTGACTTTATTTTTGTAAAAAATCATATAAATATTTGCTTCCGCGCCCGATTTTTATGATTTTTCATCATATTTTAGGTAAAAGAAAACATTGCAACAAGAAAATTGCTATTTCAAGTGTGGTAGGTATTCTAGAATCCAGCCAATGAAGCTTACAATATACATCGTATTCATCAAAAAATAGGTAAAATCTGACTTTATTTTTGTAAAAAATTATATAAATATTTGCTTCCGCGCTCGAATTTTATAATTTTTCATCATTTTTTATCCATAGTATAGGTCCAAATTCTTGTTTATGAACGTTTTAACAAAAATATTCATTTCAAAATTATGTAAAATCTGACTTTATTTCTGTAAAAAATCATATAAATATTTGCTTCCGAGCCCAAATTTTATGATTTTTCATCATATTTTATCCAAAGTATAGGTCCAAATTCATGTTTATGATCGTTTTAACAAAAATATCCATTTCAAAAATATGTAAAATCTGACTTTATTTTTGTAAAAAATCATATAAATATTTGCTTCCGAGCCCAAATTTCATGATTTTTCATCATATTTTAGCTAAAAGAAAACATTGCAACAAGAAAATTGCTATTTCAAGTGTGTTAGGTATTCTAGAATCCAGTCCATGTAGCTTACAATATACAACGTATTCATCAAAAATAGGTAAAATCTGACTTTTTTTTTGTAAAAAATCATATAAATATTTGTTTGCGCGCCCGAATTTTATAATTTTTCATCATATTTTATCCGCAATATAGGTCCAAAAGCATGTTTATAAATGTTTTAACAAAAATATCCATTTCAAGAATAGGAACAATCTGACTTTATTTTTGTAAAAAAATCATATAAATATTTGCTTCCGCGCCCGATTTTTATGATTTTTCATCATATTTTAGGTAAAAGAAAACATTGCAACAAGAAAATTGCTATTTCAAGTGTGGTAGGTATTCTAGAATCCAGCCAATGAAGCTTACAATATACAACGTTTTCATCAAAAATAGGTAAAATCTGACTTTATTTTTGTAAAAACTTATATAAATATTTGCTTCCGCGCTCGAATTTTATAATTTTTCATCATATTTTATCCATAGTATAGGTCCAAATTCATGTTTATGAACGTTTTAACAAAAATATCCATTTCAAAAATATGTAAAATCTGACTTTATTTTTGTAAAAAATCATATAAATATTTGCTTCCGAGCCCGAATTTTATAATTTTTCATCATATTTTATCCATAGTACAAGTCCAAATTCATGTTTATGAACGTTTTAACAAAAATATCCATTTCAAAAATATGTAAAATCTGACTTTATTTTTGTAAAAAATCATATAAATATTTGCTTCCGAGCCCGAATTTTATAATTTTTCATCATATTTTATCCATAGTATAGGTCCAAATTCATGTTTATGAACGTTTTAACAAAAATATTCATTTCAAAAATATGTAAAATCTGACTTTATTTCTGTAAAAAATCATATAAATATTTGCTTCCGAGCCCAAATTTTATGATTTTTCATCATATTTTATCCAAAGTATAGGTCCATATTCATGTTTATGATCGTTTTAACAAAAATATCCATTTCAAAAATATGTAAAATCTGACTTTATTTTTGTAAAAAATCATATAAATATTTGCTTCCGAGCCAAATTTTATGATTTTTCATCATATTTTAGCTAAAAGAAAACATTGCAACAAGAAAATTGCTATTTCAAGTGTGTTAGGTATTCTAGAATCCAGTCCATGTAGCTTACAATATACAACGTATTCATCAAAAATAGGTAAAATCTGACTTTTTTTTTGTAAAAAATCATATAAATATTTGTTTGCGCGCCCGAATTTTATAATTTTTCATCATATTTTATCCGCAATATAGGTCCAAAAGCATGTTTATAAATGTTTTAACAAAAATATCCATTTCAAGAATAGGAAAAATCTGACTTTATTTTTGTAAAAAATCATATAAATATTTGCTTCCGCGCCCGATTTTTATGATTTTTCATCATATTTTAGGTAAAAGAAAACATTGCAACAAGAAAATTGCTATTTCAAGTGTGGTAGGTATTCTAGAATCCAGCCAATGAAGCTTACAATATACATCGTATTCATCAAAAATAGGTAAAATCTGACTTTATTTTTGTAAAAAATTATATAAATATTTGCTTCCGCGCTCGAATTTTATAATTTTTCATCATTTTTTATCCATAGTATAGGTCCAAATTCATGTTTATGAACGTTTTAACAAAAATATCCATTTCAAAAATATGTAAAATCTGACTTTATTTTTGTAAAAAATCATATAAATATTTGCTTCCGAGCCCGAATTTTATAATTTTTCATCATATTTTATCCATAGTATAGGTCCAAATTCATTTTTATGAACGTTTTAACAAAAATATCCATTTCAAAAATATGTAAAATCTGACTTTATTTTTGTAAAAAATCATATAAATATTTGCTTCCGAGCCCGAATTTTATAATTTTTCATCATATTTTATCCATAGTATAGGTCCAAATTCATGTTTATGAACGTTTTAACAAAAATATTCATTTCAAAAATATGTAAAATCTGACTTTATTTCTGTAAAAAATCATATAAATATTTGCTTCCGAGCCCAAATTTTATGATTTTTCATCATATTTTATCCATAGTATAGGTCCAAATTCATGTTTATGATCGTTTTAACAAAAATATCCATTTCAAAAATATGTAAAATCTGACTTTATTTTTGTAAAAAATCATATAAATATTTGCTTCCGAGCCCAAATTTTATGATTTTTCATCATATTTTAGCTAAAAGAAAACATTCAACAAGAAAATTGCTATTTCAAGTGTGTTAGGTATTCTAGAATCCAGTCCATGTAGCTTACAATATACAACGTATTCATCAAAAATAGGTAAAATCTGACTTTTTTTTGTAAAAAATCATATAAATATTTGTTTGCGCGCCCGAATTTTATAATTTTTCATCATATTTTATCCGCAATATAGGTCCAAAAGCATGTTTATAAATGTTTTAACAAAAATATCCATTTCAAGAATAGGAAAAATCTGACTTTATTTTTGTAAAAAATCATATAAATATTTGCTTCCGCGCCCGATTTTTATGATTTTTCATCATATTTTAGGTAAAAGAAAACATTGCAACAAGAAAATTGCTATTTCAAGTGTGGTAGGTATTCTAGAATCCAGCCAATGAAGCTTACAATATACATCGTATTCATCAAAAATAGGTAAAATCTGACTTTATTTTTGTAAAAAATTATATAAATATTTGCTTCCGCGCTCGAATTTTATCATTTTTCATCATTTTTTATCCATAGTATAGGTCCAAATTCATGTTTATGAACGTTTTAACAAAAATATCCATTTCAAAAATATGTAAAATCTGACTTTATTTTTGTAAAAAATCATATAAATATTTGCTTCCGAGCCCGAATTTTATAATTTTTCATCATATTTGATCCATAGTATAGGTCCAAATTCATGTTTATGAACGTTTTAACAAAAATATCCATTTCAAAAATATGTAAAATCTGACTTTATTTTTGTAAAAAATCATATAAATATTTGCTTCCGAGCCCGAATTTTATCATTTTTCATCATATTTTATCCATAGTATAGGTCCAAATTCATGTTTATGAACGTTTTAACAAAAATATCCATTTCAAAAATATGTAAAATCTGACTTTATTTCTGTAAAAAATCATATAAATATTTGCTTCCGAGCCCAAATTTTATGATTTTTCATCATATTTTATCTATAGTATAGGTCCAAATTCATGTTTATGATCGTTTTAACAAAAATATCCATTTCAAAAATATGTAAAATCTGACTTTATTTTTGTAAAAAATCATATAATTATTTGCTTCCGAGCCCAAATTTTATGATTTTTCATCATATTTTAGCTAAAAGAAAACATTGCAACAAGAAAATTGCTATTTCAAGTGTGTTAGGTATTCTAGAATCCAGTCCATGTAGCTTACATTATACAACGTATTCATCAAAAACAGGTAAAATCTGACTTTTTTTTTGTAAAAAATCATATAAATATTTGTTTGCGCGCCCGAATTTTATAATTTTTCATCATATTTTATCCGCAATATAGGTCCAAAAGCATGTTTATAAATGTTTTAACAAAAATATCCATTTCAAGAATAGGAAAAATCTGACTTTATTTTTGTAAAAAATCATATAAATATTTGCTTCCGCGCCCGATTTTTATGATTTTTCATCATATTTTAGGTAAAAGAAAACATTGCAACAAGAAAATTGCTATTTCAAGTGTGGTAGGTATTCTAGAATCCAGCCAATGAAGCTTACAATATACATCGTATTCATCAAAAATAGGTAAAATCTGACTTTATTTTTGTAAAAAATTATATAAATATTTGCTTCCGCGCTCGAATTTTATAATTTTTCATCATTTTTTATCCATAGTATAGGTCCAAATTCATGTTTATGAACGTTTTAACAAAAATATCCATTTCAAAAATATGTAAAATCTGACATTATTTTTGTAAAAAATCATATAAATATTTGCTTCCGAGCCCGAATTTTATAATTTTTCATCATATTTTATCCATAGTATAGGTCCAAATTCATGTTTATGAACGTTTTAACAAAAATTTCCATTTCAAAAATATGTAAAATCTGACTTTATTTTTGTAAAAAATCATATAAATATTTGCTTCCGAGCCCGAATTATATAATTTTTCATCATATTTTATCCATAGTATAGGTCCAAATTCATGTTTATGAACGTTTTAACAAAAATATCCATTTCAAAAATATGTAAAATCTGACTTTATTTTTGTAAAAAATCATATAAATATTTGCTTCCGAGCCCAAATTTTATGATTTTTCATCATATTTTAGCTAAAAGAAAACATTGCAACAAGAAAATTGCTATTTCAAGTGTGTTAGGTATTCTAGAATCCAGTCCATGTAGCTTACAATATACAACGTATTCATCAAAAATAGGTAAAATCTGACTTTTTTTTTTGTAAAAAATCATATAAATATTTGTTTGCGCGCCCGAATTTTATAATTTTTCATCATATTTTATCCGCAATATAGGTCCAAAAGCATGTTTATAAATGTTTTAACAAAAATATCCATTTCAAGAATAGGAAAAATCTGACTTTATTTTTGTAAAAAATCATATAAATATTTGCTTCCGCGCCCGATTTTTATGATTTTTCATCATATTTTAGGTAAAAGAAAACATTGCAACAAGAAAATTGCTATTTCAAGTGTGGTAGGTATTCTAGAATCCAGCCAATGAAGCTTACAATATACATCGTATTCATCAAAAATAGGTAAAATCTGACTTTTTTTTTGTAAAAAATCATATAAATATTTGTTTGCGCGCCCGAATTTTATAATTTTTTATAATATTTTATCCGCAATATAGGTCCAAAAGCATGTTTATAAATGTTTTAACAAAAATATCCATTTCAAGAATAGGAAAAATCTGACTTTATTTTTGTAAAAAATCATATAAATATTTGCTTCCGCGCCCGATTTTTATGATTTTTCATCATATTTTAGGTAAAAGAAAACATTGCAACAAGAAAATTGCTATTTCAAGTGTGGTAGGTATTCTAGAATCCAGCCCATGAAGCTTACAATATACAACGTATTCATCAAAAATAGGTAAAATCTGACTTTATTTTTGTAAAAAATTATATAAATATTTGCTTCCGCGCTCGAATTTTATAATTTTTCATCATATTTTATCCATAGTATAGGTCCAAATTCATGTTTATGAACGTTTTAACAAAAATATTCATTTCAAAAATATGTAAAATCTGACTTTATTTCTGTAAAAAATCATATAAATATTTGCTTCCGAGCCCAAATTTTATGATTTTTCATCATATTTTATCCAAAGTATAGGTCCATATTCATGTTTATGATCGTTTTAACAAAAATATCCATTTCAAAAATATGTAAAATCTGACTTTATTTTTGTAAAAAATCATATAAATATTTGCTTCCGAGCCCAAATTTTATGATTTTTCATCATATTTTAGCTAAAAGAAAACATTGCAACAAGAAAATTGCTATTTCAAGTGTGTTAGGTATTCTAGAATCCAGTCCATGTAGCTTACAATATACAACGTATTCATCAAAAATAGGTAAAATCTGACTTTTTTTTTGTAAAAAATCATATAAATATTTGTTTGCGCGCCCGAATTTTATAATTTTTTATAATATTTTATCCGCAATATAGGTCCAAAAGCATGTTTATAAATGTTTTAACAAAAATATCCATTTCAAGAATAGGAAAAATCTGACTTTATTTTTGTAAAAAATCATATAAATATTTGCTTCCGCGCCCGATTTTTATGATTTTTCATCATATTTTAGGTAAAAGAAAACATTGCAACAAGAAAATTGCTATTTCAAGTGTGGTAGGTATTCTAGAATCCAGCCCATGAAGCTTACAATATACAACGTATTCATCAAAAATAGGTAAAATCTGACTTTATTTTTGTAAAAAATTATATAAATATTTGCTTCCGCGCTCGAATTTTATAATTTTTCATCATATTTTATCCATAGTATAGGTCCAAATTCATGTTTATGAACGTTTTAACAAAAATATTCATTTCAAAAATATGTAAAATCTGACTTTATTTCTGTAAAAAATCATATAAATATTTGCTTCCGAGCCCAAATTTTATGATTTTTCATCATATTTTATCCAAAGTATAGGTCCATATTCATGTTTATGATCGTTTTAACAAAAATATCCATTTCAAAAATATGTAAAATCTGACTTTATTTTTGTAAAAAATCATATAAATATTTGCTTCCGAGCCCAAATTTTATGATTTTTCATCATATTTTAGCTAAAAGAAAACATTGCAACAAGAAAATTGCTATTTCAAGTGTGTTAGGTATTCTAGAATCCAGTCCATGTAGCTTACAATATACAACGTATTCATCAAAAATAGGTAAAATCTGACTTTTTTTTTGTAAAAAATCATATAAATATTTGTTTGCGCGCCCGAATTTTATAATTTTTCATCATATTTTATCCGCAATATAGGTCCAAAAGCATGTTTATAAATGTATTAACAAAAATATCCATTTCAAGAATAGGAAAAATCTGACTTTATTTTTGTAAAAAATCATATAAATATTTGCTTCCGCGCCCGATTTTTATGATTTTTCATCATATTTTAGGTAAAAGAAAACATTGCAACAAGAAAATTGCTATTTCAAGTGTGGTAGGTATTCTAGAATCCAGCCAATGAAGCTTACAATATACATCGTATTCATCAAAAATAGGTAAAATCTGACTTTATTTTTGTAAAAAATTATATAAATATTTGCTTCCCGCGCTCGAATTTTATAATTTTTCATTATTTTTTATCCATAGTATAGGTCCAAATTCATGTTTATGAATCGTTTTAACAAAAATATCCATTTCAAAAATATGTAAAATCTGACTTTATTTTTTGTAAAAAATCATATAAATATTTGCTTCCGAGCCCGAATTTTATAATTTTTCATCATATTTTATCCATAGTATAGGTCCAAATTCATGTTTATGAACGTTTTAACAAAAATATCCATTTCAAAAATATGTAAAATCTGACTTTATTTTTGTAAAAAATCATATAAATATTTGCTTCCGAGCCCGAATTTTATCATTTTTCATCATATTTTATCCATAGTATAGGTCCAAATTCATGTTTATGAACGTTTTAACAAAAATATCCATTTCAAAAATATGTAAAATCTGACTTTATTTCTGTAAAAAATCATATAAATATTTGCTTCCGAGCCCAAATTTTATGATTTTTCATCATATTTTATCCATAGTATAGGTTCAAATTCATGTTTATGATCGTTTTAACAAAAATATCCATTTCAAAAATATGTAAAATCTGACTTTATTTTTGTAAAAAAATCATATAAATATTTGCTTCCGAGCCCAAATTTTATGATTTTTCATCATATTTTAGCTAAAAGAAACAATTGCAACAAGAAATTGCTATTTCAAGTGTGTTAGGTATTCTAGAATCCAGTCCATGTAGCTTACATTATACAACGTATTCATCAAAAACAGGTAAAATCTGACTTTTTTTTTTGTAAAAAATCATATAAATATTTGTTTGCGCGCCCGAATTTTATAATTTTTCATCATATTTTATCCGCAATATAGGTCCAAAAGCATGTTTATAAATGTTTTAACAAAAATATCCATTTCAAGAATAGGAAAAATCTGACTTTATTTTTGTAAAAAATCATATAAATATTTGCTTCCGCGCCCGATTTTTATGATTTTTCATCATATTTTAGGTAAAAGAAACATTGCAACAAGAAAATTGCTATTTCAAGTGTGGTAGGTATTCTAGAATCCAGCCAATGAAGCTTACAATATACATCGTATCATCAAAAATAGGTAAAATCTGACTTTATTTTTGTAAAAAATTACATAAATATTTGCTTCCGCGCTCGAATTTTATAATTTTTCATCATATTTTATCCATAGTATAGGTCCAAATTCATGTTTATGAACGTTTTAAACAAAAATATCCATTTCAAAAATATGTAAAATCTGACATTATTTTTGTAAAAAATCATATAAATATTTGCTTCCGAGCCCGAATTTTATAATTTTTCATCATATTTTATCCATAGTATAGGTCCAAATTCATGTTTATGAACGTTTTAACAAAAATTTCCATTTCAAAAATATGTAAAATCTGACTTTATTTTGTAAAAAAATCATATAAATATTTGCTTCCGAGCCCGAATTTTATAATTTTTCATCATATTTTATCCATAGGATAGGTCCAAATTCATGTTTATGAACGTTTTAACAAAATATCCATTTCAAAAATATGTAAAATCTGACTTTATTTTTGTAAAAAATCATATAAATATTTGCTTCCGAGCCCGAATTTTATCATTTTTCATCATATTTTATCCATAGTATAGGTCCAAATTCATGTTTATGAACGTTTTAACAAAAATATCCATTTCAAAAATATGTAAAATCTGACTTTATTTCTGTAAAAAATCATATAAATATTGCTTCCGAGCCCAAATTTTATGATTTTCATCATATTTTATCCATAGTATAGGTTCAAATTCATGTTTATGATCGTTTTAACAAAAATATCCATTTCAAAAATATGTAAAATCTGACTTTATTTTTGTAAAAAATCATATAAATATTTGCTTCCGAGCCCAAATTTTATGATTTTCATCATATTTTAGCTAAAAGAAAACATTGCAACAAGAAAATTGCTATTTCAAGTGTGTTAGGTATTCTAGAATCCAGTCCATGTAGCTTACATTATACAACGTATTCATCAAAAACAGGTAAAAACTGACTTTTTTTTTGTAAAAAATCATATAAATATTTGTTTGCGCGCCCGAATTTGTATAATTTTTCATCATATTTGTATCCGCAATATAGGTCCAAAAGCATGTTTATAAATGTTTTAATACAAAAATATCCATTTCAAGAATAGGAAAAATCTGACTTTATTTTTTGTAAAAAATCATATAAATATTTGCTTCCGCGCCCGATTTTTATGATTTTTTCATCATATTTTAGGTAAAAGAAAACATTGCAACAAGAAAATTGCTATTTCAAGTGTGGTAGGTATTCTAGAATCCAGCCAATGAAGCTTACAATATACATCGTATTCATCAAAAATAGGTAAAATCTGACTTTATTTTTGTAAAAAATTATATAAATATTTGCTTCCGCGCTCGAATTTTATAATTTTTCATCATATTTTATCCATAGTATAGGTCCAAATTCATGTTTATGAACGTTTTAACAAAAATATCCATTTCAAAAATATGTAAAATCTGACATTATTTTTGTAAAAAATCATATAAATATTTGCTTCCGAGCCCGAATTTTATAATTTTTCATCATATTTTATCCATAGTATAGGTCCAAATTCATGTTTATGAACGTTTTAACAAAAATTTCCATTTCAAAAATATGTAAAATCTGACTTTATTTTTGTAAAAAATCATATAAATATTTGCTTCCGAGCCCGAATTTTATAATTTTTCATCATATTTTATCCCATAGTATAGGTCCAAATTCATATTTATGAACGTTTTAACAAAAATATCCATTTCAAAAATATGTAAAATCTGACTTTATTTTTGTAAAAAAATCATATAAATATTTGCTTCCGAGCCCAAATTTTATGATTTTTCATCATATTTTAGCGTAAAAGAAAACATTGCAACAAGAAAATTGCTATTTCAAGTGTGTTAGGTATTCTAGAATCCAGTCTATGTAGCTTACAATATACAACGTATTCATCAAAAATAGGTAAAATCTGACTTTTTTTTTTGTAAAAAATCATATAAATATTTGTTTGCGCGCCCGAATTTTATAATTTTTCATCATATTTTATCCGCAATATAGGTCCAAAGCATGTTTATAAATGTTTTAACAAAAATATCCATTTCAAGATAGGAAAAATCTGACTTTATTTTTGTAAAAAATCATATAAATATTTGCTTCCGCGCCCCGATTTTTATGATTTTTCATCATGATTTTAGGTAAAAGAAAACATTGCAACAAGAAAAATTGCTATTTCAAGTGTGGTAGGTATTCTAGAATCCAGCCAATGAAGCTTACAATATACAACGTATTCATCAAAAATAGGTAAAATCTGACTTTATTTTTGTAAAAAAGTCATATAAATATTGCTTCGAGCCCGAATTTTATAATTTTTCATCATATTTTATCCATAGTATAGGTCCAAATTCATTTTTATGAACGTTTTAACAAAAATATCCATTTCAAAAATATGTAAAACTGACCTTTATTTTTGTAAAAAATCATATAAATATTTGCTTCCGAGCCCGAATTTTATAATTTTTCATCATATTTTATCCATAGTATAGGTCCAAATTCATGTTTATGAACGTTTTAACAAAAATATTCATTTCAAAAATATGTAAAATCTGACTTTATTTTCTGTAAAAAAATCATATAAATATTTGCTTCCGAGCCCAAATTTTATGATTTTTCATCATATTTTATCCAAGTATAGGTCCAAATTCATGTTTATGATCGTTTTAACAAAAATATCCATTTCAAAAATATGTAAAATCTGACTTTATTTTTGTAAAAAATCATATAAATATTTGCTTCCGAGCCCAAATTTTATGATTTTTCATCATATTTTAGCTAAAAGAAAACATTCAACAAGAAAATTGCTATTTCAAGTGTGTTTGGTATTCTAGAATCCAGTCCATGTAGCTTACAATATACAACGTATTCATCAAAAATAGGTAAAATCTGACTTTTTTTTGTAAAAAATCATATAAATATTTGTTTGCGCGCCCGAATTTTATAATTTACTCTGAGATAGCGCGTAGGTCCAAAAGCATGTTTATAAATGTTTTAACAAAAATATCCATTTCAAGAATAGGAAAAATCTGACTTTATTTTTGTAAAAAATCATATAAATATTTGCTTCCGCGCCCGATTTTTATGATTTTTCATCATATTTTAGGTAAAAGAAAACATTGCAACAAGAAAATTGCTATTTCAAGTGTGGTAGGTATTCTAGAATCCAGCCAATGAAGCTTACAATATACATCGTATTCATCAAAAATAGGTAAAATCTGACTTTATTTTTGTAAAAAATTATATAAATATTTGCTTCCGCGCTCGAATTTTATAATTTTTCATCATTTTTTATCAATAGTATAGGTCCAAATTCATGTTTATGAACGTTTTAACAAAAATATTCATTTCAAAAATATGTAAAATCTGACTTTATTTCTGTAAAAAATCATATAAATATTTGCTTCCGAGCCCAAATTTTATGATTTTTCATCATATTTTATCCAAAGTATAGGTCCAAATTCATGTTTATGATCGTTTTAACAAAAATATCCATTTCAAAAATGTGTAAAATCTGACTTTATTTTTGTAAAAAATCATATAAATATTTGCTTCCGAGCCCAAATTTTATGATTTTTCATCATATTTTAGCTAAAAGAAAACATTGCAACAAGAAAATTGCTATTTCAAGTGTGTTAGGTATTCTAGAATCCAGTCCATGTATCTTACAATATACAACGTATTCATCAAAAACAGGTAAAATCTGACTTTTTTTTTGTAAAAAATCATATAAATATTTGTTTGCGCGCCCGAATTTTATAATTTTTCATCATATTTTATCCGCAATATAGGTCCAAAAGCATGTTTATAAATGTTTTAACAAAAATATCCATTTCAAGAATAGGAAAAATCTGACTTTATTTTTGTAAAAAATCATATAAATATTTGCTTCCGCGCCCGATTTTTATGATTTTTCATCATATTTTAGGTAAAAGAAAACATTGCAACAAGAAAATTGCTATTTCAAGTGTGGTAGGTATTCTAGAATCCAGCCAATGAAGCTTACAATATACAACGTATTCATCAAAAATAGGTAAAATCTGACTTTATTTTTGTAAAAAATTATATAAATATTTGCTTCCGCGCTCGAATTTTATAATTTTTCATCATATTTTATCCATAGTATAGGTCCAAATTCATGTTTATGAACGTTTTAACAAAAATATCCATTTCAAAAATATGTAAAATCTGACTTTATTTTTGTAAAAAGTCATATAAATATTTGCTTCCGAGCCCGAATTTTATAATTTTTCATCATATTTTATCCATAGTATAGGTCCAAATTCATTTTTATGAACGTTTTAACAAAAATATCCATTTCAAAAATATGTAAAATCTGACTTTATTTTTGTAAAAAATCATATAAATATTTGCTTCCGAGCCCGAATTTTATAATTTTTCATCATATTTTATCCATAGTATAGGTCCAAATTCATGTTTATGAACGTTTTAACAAAAATATTCATTTCAAAAATATGTAAAATCTGACTTTATTTCTGTAAAAAATCATATAAATATTTGCTTCCGAGCCCAAATTTTATGATTTTTCATCATATTTTATCCAAAGTATAGGTCCAAATTCATGTTTATGATCGTTTTAACAAAAATATCCATTTCAAAAATATGTAAAATCTGACTTTATTTTTGTAAAAAATCATATAAATATTTGCTTCCGAGCCCAAATTTTATGATTTTTCATCATATTTTAGCTAAAAGAAAACATTCAACAAGAAAATTGCTATTTCAAGTGTGTTAGGTATTCTAGAATCCAGTCCATGTAGCTTACAATATACAACGTATTCATCAAAAATAGGTAAAATCTGACTTTTTTTTGTAAAAAATCATATAAATATTTGTTTGCGCGCCCGAATTTTATAATTTTTCATCATATTTTATCCGCAATATAGGTCCAAAAGCATGTTTATAAATGTTTTAACAAAAATATCCATTTCAAGAATAGGAAAAATCTGACTTTATTTTTGTAAAAAATCATATAAATATTTGCTTCCGCGCCCGATTTTTATGATTTTTCATCATATTTTAGGTTAAAGAAAACATTGCAACAAGAAAATTGCTATTTCAAGTGTGGTAGGTATTCTAGAATCCAGCCAATGAAGCTTACAATATACATCGTATTCATCAAAAATAGGTAAAATCTGACTTTATTTTTGTAAAAAATTATATAAATATTTGCTTCCGCGCTCGAATTTTATAATTTTTCATCATTTTTTATCCATAGTATAGGTCCAAATTCATGTTTATGAACGTTTTAACAAAAATATTCATTTCAAAAATATGTAAAATCTGACTTTATTTCTGTAAAAAATCATATAAATATTTGCTTCCGAGCCCAAATTTTATGATTTTTCATCATATTTTATCCAAAGTATAGGTCCAAATTCATGTTTATGATCGTTTTAACAAAAATATCCATTTCAAAAATGTATAAAATCTGACTTTATTTTTGTAAAAAATCATATAAATATTTGCTTCCGAGCCCAAATTTTATGATTTTTCATCATATTTTAGCTAAAAGAAAACATTGCAACAAGAAAATTGCTATTTCAAGTGTGTTAGGTATTCTAGAATCCAGTCCATGTATCTTACAATATACAACGTATTCATCAAAAATAGGTAAAATCTGACTTTTTTTTTGTAAAAAATCATATAAATATTTGTTTGCGCGCCCGAATTTTATAATTTTTCATCATATTTTATCCGCAATATAGGTCCAAAAGCATGTTTATAAATGTTTTAACAAAAATATCCATTTCAAGAATAGGAAAAATCTGACTTTATTTTTGTAAAAAATCATATAAATATTTGCTTCCGCGCCCGATTTTTATGATTTTTCATCATATTTTAGGTAAAAGAAAACATTGCAACAAGAAAATTGCTATTTCAAGTGTTGTAGGTATTCTAGAATCCAGCCAATGAAGCTTACAATATACAACGTATTCATCAAAAATAGGTAAAATCTGACTTTATTTTTGTAAAAAATTATATAAATATTTGCTTCCGCGCTCGAATTTTATAATTTTTCATCATATTTTATCCATAGTATAGGTCCAAATTCATGTTTATGAACGTTTTAACAAAAATATCCATTTCAAAAATATGTAAAATCTGACTTTATTTTTGTAAAAAATCATATAAATATTTGCTTCCGAGCCCGAATTTTATAATTTTTCATCATATTTTATCCATAGTATAGGTCCAAATTCATGTTTATTAACGTTTTAACTAAAATATCCATTTCAAAAATATGTAAAATCTGACTTTATTTTTGTAAAAAATCATATAAATATTTGCTTCCGAGCCCGAATTTTATAATTTTTCATCATATTTTATCCATAGTATAGGTCCAAATTCATGTTTATGAACGTTTTAACAAAAATATTCATTTCAAAAATATGTAAAATCTGACTTTATTTCTGTAAAAAATCATATAAATATTTGCTTCCGAGCCCAAATTTTATGATTTTTCATCATATTTTATCCAAAGTATAGGTCCATATTCATGTTTATGATCGTTTTAACAAAAATATCCATTTCAAAAATATGTAAAATCTGACTTTATTTTTGTAAAAAGTCATATAAATATTTGCTTCCGAGCCCGAATTTTATAATTTTTCATCATATTTTATCCATAGTATAGGTCCAAATTCATTTTTATGAACGTTTTAACAAAAATATCCATTTCAAAAATATGTAAAATCTGACTTTATTTTTGTAAAAAATTATATAAATATTTGCTTCCGCGCTCGAATTTTATAATTTTTCATCATTTTTTATCCATAGTATAGGTCCAAATTCATGTTTATGAACGTTTTAAACAAAAATATTCATTTCAAAAATATGTAAAATCTGACTTTATTTCTGTAAAAAATCATATAAATATTTGCTTCCGAGCCCAAATTTTATGATTTTTCATCATATTTTATCCAAAGTATAGGTCCAAATTCATGTTTATGATCGTTTTAACAAAAATATCCATTTCAAAAATGTGTAAAATCTGACTTTATTTTTGTAAAAAATCATATAAATATTTGCTTCCGAGCCCAAATTTTATGATTTTTCATCATATTTTAGCTAAAAGAAAACATTGCAACAAGAAAATTGCTATTTCAAGTGTGTTAGGTATTCTAGAATCCAGTCCATGTATCTTACAATATACAACGTATTCATCAAAAATAGGTAAAATCTGACTTTTTTTTTGTAAAAAATCATATAAATATTTGTTTGCGCGCCCGAATTTTATAATTTTTCATCATATTTTATCCGCAATATAGGTCCAAAAGCATGTTTATAAATGTTTTAACAAAAATATCCATTTCAAGAATAGGAAAAATCTGACTTTATTTTTGTAAAAAATCATATAAATATTTGCTACCGCGCCCGATTTTTATGATTTTTCATCATATTTTAGGTAAAAGAAAACATTGCAACAAGAAAATTGCTATTTCAAGTGTGGTAGGTGTTCTAGAATCCAGCCAATGAAGCTTAAATATACAACGTATTCATCAAACTCTGAGATAGCGCGTCTTTATTTTTGTAAAAAATTATATAAATAATTGCTTCCGCGCTCGAATTTTATAATTTTTCATCATATTTTATCCATAGTATAGGTCCAAATTCATGTTTATGAACGTTGTAACAAAAATATCCATTTCAAAAATATGTAAAATCTGACTTTATTTTTGTAAAAAATCATATAAATATTTGCTTCCGAGCCCGAGTTTTATAATTTTTCATCATATTTTATCCATAGTATAGGTCCAAATTCATGTTTATGAACGTTTTAACAAAAATATCCATTTCAAAAATATGTAAAATCTGACTTTATTTTTGTAAAAAATCATATAAATATTTGCTTCCGAGCCCAAATATTATGACTTTTCATCATATTTTAGCTAAAAGAAAACATTGCAACAAGAAAATTGCTATTTCAAGTGTGTTAGGTATTCTAGAATCCAGTCCATGTAGCTTACAATATACAACGTATTCATCAAAAATAGGTAAAACCTGACTTTATTTTTGTAAAAAATCATATAAGTATTTGTTTGCGCGCCCGAATTTTACAATTTTTCATCATATTTTATTCGCAATATAGGTCCAAAAGCATGTTTATAAATGTTTTAACAAAAATATCTATTTCAAGAATAAGAAAAATCTGACTTTATTTTTGTAAAAAATCATTTAAATATTTGCTTCCGCGCCCGATCTTTATGATTTTTCATCATATTTTAGGTAAAAGAAAACATTGCAACAAGAAAATTGCTATTTCAAGTGTGGTAGGTATTCTAGAATCCAGCCAATGAAGCTTACAATATACAACGTATTCATCAAAAATAGGTAAAATTTGACTTTATTTTTGTAAAAAATTATATAAATATTTGCTTCCGCGCTCGAATTTTATAATTTTTCATCATATTTTATCCATAGTATAGGTCCAAATTCATGTTTATGAACGTTTTAACAAAAATATCCATTTCAAAAATATGTAAAATCTGACTTTATTTTTGTAAAAAATCATATAAATATTTGCTTCCGAGCCCAAATTTTATGATTTTTCATCAAATTTTAGCTAAAAGAAAACATTGCAACAAGAAAATTGCTATTTCAAGTGTGTTAGGTATTCTAGAATCCAGTCCATGTAGCTTACAATATACAACGTATTCATCAAAAATAGGTAAAATCTGACTTTTTTTTTGTAAAAAATCATATAAATATTTGTTTGCGCGCCCGAATTTTATAATTTTTCATCATATTTTATCCGCAATATAGGTCCAAAAGCATGTTTATAAATGTTTTAACAAAAATATCCATTTCAAGAATAGGAAAAATCTGACTTTATTTTTGTAAAAAATCATATAAATATTTGCTTCCGCGCCCGATTTTTATGATTTTTCATCATATTTTAGGTAAAAGAAAACATTGGAACAAGAAAATTGCTATTTCAAGTGTTGTAGGTATTCTAGAATCCAGCCAATGAAGCTTACAATATACAACGTATTCATCAAAAATAGGTAAAATCTGACTTTATTTTTGTAAAAAATTATATAAATATTTGCTTCCGCGCTCGAATTTTATAATTTTTCATCATATTTTATCCATAGTATAGGTCCAAATTCATGTTTATGAACGTTTTAACAAAAATATCCATTTCAAAAATATGTAAAATCTGACTTTATTTTTGTAAAAAATCATATAAATATTTGCTTCCGAGCCCGAATTTTATAATTTTTCATCATATTTTATCCATAGTATAGGTCCAAATTCATGTTTATTAACGTTTTAACTAAAATATCCATTTCAAAAATATGTAAAATCTGACTTTATTTTTGTAAAAAATCATATAAATATTTGCTTCCGAGCCCGAATTTTATAATTTTTCATCATATTTTATCCATAGTATAGGTCCAAATTCATGTTTATGAACGTTTTAACAAAAATATTCATTTCAAAAATATGTAAAATCTGACTTTATTTCTGTAAAAAATCATATAAATATTTGCTTCCGAGCCCAAATTTTATGATTTTTCATCATATTTTATCCAAAGTATAGGTCCATATTCATGTTTATGATCGTTTTAACAAAAATATCCATTTCAAAAATATGTAAAATCTGACTTTATTTTTGTAAAAAGTCATATAAATATTTGCTTCCGAGCCCGAATTTTATAATTTTTCATCATATTTTATCCATAGTATAGGTCCAAATTCATTTTTATGAACGTTTTAACAAAAATATCCATTTCAAAAATATGTAAAATCTGACTTTATTTTTGTAAAAAATCATATAAATATTTGCTTCCGAGCCCGAATTTTATAATTTTTCATCATATTTTATCCATAGTATAGGTCCAAATTCATGTTTATGAACGTTTTAACAAAAATATTCATTTCAAAAATATGTAAAATCTGACTTTATTTCTGTAAAAAATCATATAAATATTTGCTTCCGAGCCCAAATTTTATGATTTTTCATCATATTTTATCCAAAGTATAGGTCCAAATTCATGTTTATGATCGTTTTAACAAAAATATCCATTTCAAAAATATGTAAAATCTGACTTTATTTTTGTAAAAAATCATATAAATATTTGCTTCCGAGCCCAAATTTTATGATTTTTCATCATATTTTAGCTAAAAGAAAACATTCAACAAGAAAATTGCTATTTCAAGTGTGTTAGGTATTCTAGAATCCAGTCCATGTAGCTTACAATATACAACGTATTCATCAAAAATAGGTAAAATCTGACTTTTTTTTGTAAAAAATCATATAAATATTTGTTTGCGCGCCCGAATTTTATAATTTTTCATCATATTTTATCCGCAATATAGGTCCAAAAGCATGTTTATAAATGTTTTAACAAAAATATCCATTTCAAGAATAGGAAAAATCTGACTTTATTTTTGTAAAAAATCATATAAATATTTGCTTCGCGCCCGATTTTTATGATTTTTCATCATATTTTAGGTAAAAGAAAACATTGCAACAAGAAAATTGCTATTTCAAGTGTGGTAGGTATTCTAGAATCCAGCCAATGAAGCTTACAATATACATCGTATTCATCAAAAATAGGTAAAATCTGACTTTATTTTTGTAAAAAATTATATAAATATTTGCTTCCGCGCTCGAATTTTATAATTTTTCATCATTTTTTATCCATAGTATAGGTCCAAATTCATGTTTATGAACGTTTTAACAAAAATATTCATTTCAAAAATATGTAAAATCTGACTTTATTTCTGTAAAAAATCATATAAATATTTGCTTCCGAGCCCAAATTTTATGATTTTTCATCATATTTTATCCAAAGTATAGGTCCAAATTCATGTTTATGATCGTTTTAACAAAAATATCCATTTCAAAAATGTGTAAAATCTGACTTTATTTTTGTAAAAAATCATATAAATATTTGCTTCCGAGCCCAAATTTTATGATTTTTCATCATATTTTAGCTAAAAGAAAACATTGCAACAAGAAAATTGCTATTTCAAGTGTGTTAGGTATTCTAGAATCCAGTCCATGTATCTTACAATATACAACGTATTCATCAAAAATAGGTAAAATCTGACTTTTTTTTTGTAAAAAATCATATAAATATTTGTTTGCGCGCCCGAATTTTATAATTTTTCATCATATTTTATCCGCAATATAGGTCCAAAAGCATGTTTATAAATGTTTTAACAAAAATATCCATTTCAAGAATAGGAAAAATCTGACTTTATTTTTGTAAAAAATCATATAAATATTTGCTACCGCGCCCGATTTTTATGATTTTTCATCATATTTTAGGTAAAAGAAAACATTGCAACAAGAAAATTGCTATTTCAAGTGTGGTAGGTGTTCTAGAATCCAGCCAATGAAGCTTAAATATACAACGTATTCATCAAAAATAGGTAAAATCTGACTTTATTTTTGTAAAAAATTATATAAATAATTGCTTCCGCGCTCGAATTTTATAATTTTTCATCATATTTTATCCATAGTATAGGTCCAAATTCATGTTTATGAACGTTGTAACAAAAATATCCATTTCAAAAATATGTAAAATCTGACTTTATTTTTGTAAAAAATCATATAAATATTTGCTTCCGAGCCCGAGTTTTATAATTTTTCATCATATTTTATCCATAGTATAGGTCCAAATTCATGTTTATGAACGTTTTAACAAAAATATCCATTTCAAAAATATGTAAAATCTGACTTTATTTTTGTAAAAAATCATATAAATATTTGCTTCCGAGCCCAAATATTATGACTTTTCATCATATTTTAGCTAAAAGAAAACATTGCAACAAGAAAATTGCTATTTCAAGTGTGTTAGGTATTCTAGAATCCAGTCCATGTAGCTTACAATATACAACGTATTCATCAAAAATAGGTAAAACCTGACTTTATTTTTGTAAAAAATCATATAAGTATTTGTTTGCGCGCCCGAATTTTACAATTTTTCATCATATTTTATTCGCAATATAGGTCCAAAAGCATGTTTATAAATGTTTTAACAAAAATATCTATTTCAAGAATAAGAAAAATCTGACTTTATTTTTGTAAAAAATCATTTAAATATTTGCTTCCGCGCCCGATCTTTATGATTTTTCATCATATTTTAGGTAAAAGAAAACATTGCAACAAGAAAATTGCTATTTCAAGTGTGGTAGGTATTCTAGAATCCAGCCAATGAAGCTTACAATATACAACGTATTCATCAAAAATAGGTAAAATCTGACTTTATTTTTGTAAAAAATTATATAAATATTTGCTTCCGCGCTCGAATTTTATAATTTTTCATCATATTTTATCCATAGTATAGGTCCAAATTCATGTTTATGAACGTTTTAACAAAAATATCCATTTCAAAAATATGTAAAATCTGACTTTATTTTTGTAAAAAATCATATAAATATTTGCTTCCGAGCCCAAATTTTATGATTTTTCATCAAATTTTAGCTAAAAGAAAACATTGCAACAAGAAAATTGCTATTTCAAGTGTGTTAGGTATTCTAGAATCCAGTCCATGTAGCTTACAATATACAACGTATTCATCAAAAATAGGTAAAATCTGACTTTTTTTTTGTAAAAAATCATATAAATATTTGTTTGCGCGCCCGAATTTTATAATTTTTCATCATATTTTATCCGCAATATAGGTCCAAAAGCATGTTTATAAATGTTTTAACAAAAATATCCATTTCAAGAATAAGAAAAATCTGACTTTATTTTTGTAAAAAATCATATAAATATTTGCTTCCGCGCCCGATTTTTATGATTTTTCATCATATTTTAGGTAAAAGAAAACATTGCAACAAGAAAATTGCTATTTCAAGTGTGGTAGGTATTCTAGAATCCAGCCAATGAAGCTTACAATATACAACGTAATCATCAAAAATAGGTAAAATCAGACTTTATTTTTGTAACAAATTATATAAATATTTGCTTTCGCGCTCGAATTTTATAATTTTTCATCATATTTTATGCATAGTATAGGTCCAAATTCATGTTTATGAACGTTTTAACAAAAATATCCATTCAAAAATATGTAAAATCTGACTTTATTTTTGTAAAAAAATCATATAAATATTTGCTTGCGAGCCCGAATTTTATAATTTATCATCATATTTTATCCATAGTATAGTTCCAAATTCATGTTTATGAACGTTTTAACAAAAATATCCATTTCAAAAATATGTAAAATCTGACTTTATTTCTGTAAAAAATCATATAAATATTTGCTTCCGAGCCCAAATTTTATGATTTTTCATCATATTTTATCCATGGTATAGGTCCAAATTCATGTTTATGAACGTTTTAACAAAAATATCCATTTCAAAAATATGTAAAATCTGACTTTATTTTGTAAAAAATCATATAAATATTTGCTTCCGAGCCCAAATTTTATGATTTTTCATCATATTTTATCCATAGTATAGGTCCAAATTCATGTTTATGATCGTTTTAACAAAAATATCCATTTCAAAAATATGTTAAATCTGACTTTATTTCTGTAAAAAATCATATAAATATTTGCTTCCAAACCCAAATTTTATAATTTTTCATCATATTTTATCCATAGTATAGGTCCAAATTCATGTTTATGAACGTTTTAACAAAAATATCCATTTCAAAAATATGTAAAATCTGACTTTATTTTTGTAAAAAATCATATAAATATTTGCTTCCGAGCCCAAATTTTATGATTTTTCATCATATTTTAGCTAAAAGAAAACATTGCAACAAGAAAATTGCTATTTCAAGTGTGTTAGGTATTCTAGAATCCAGTCCATGTAGCTTACAATATACAACGTATTCATCAAAAATAGGTAAAATCTGACTGTTTTTTTGTAAAAAATCATATAAATATTTGTTTGCGCGCCCGAATTTTATAATTTTTCATAATATTTTATCCGCAATATAGGTCCAAAAGCATGTTTATAAATGTTTTAACAAAAATATCCATTTCAAGAATAAGAAAAATCTGACTTTATTTTTGTAAAAAATCATATAAATATTTGCTTCCGCGCCCGATTTTTATGATTTTTCATCATATTTTAGGTAAAAGAAAACATTGCAACAAGAAAATTGCTATTTCAAGTGTGGTAGGTGTTCTAGAATCCAGCCAATGAAGCTTACAATATACAACGTATTCATCAAATAAGGTAAAATCTGACTTTATTTTTGTAAAAAATTATATAAATATTTGCTTCCGCGCTCACTCTGAGATAGCGCGT
>JAQOWZ010000552.1:0-31913 GCA_035578165.1 Stenolophus ochropezus | reverse complement strand
ACGCGCTATCTCAGAGTTATATGATTTTTTACAAAAATAAAGTCAAATTTTACCTATTTTTGAAATGGATATTTTTGTTAAAACATTCATAAACATGCTTTTGGAGCTAGACTATGGATAAAATATGATGAAAAATTATAAAATTCAGGCGCGGAAGCAATATTTTTATGATTTATTACAAAAATAAAGTCATATTTTTCCTACTTTTGAAATGGATATTTTTGTTAAAACATTCATAAACATGCTTTTGGACCTATACTATGGATAAAATATGATGAAAAATTATAAATTTCGGGCGGCGGAAGCAAATATTTGTACAATTTTTTACAAAAATAAAGTCAGATTTTACCTATTTTTGATGAATACGTTGTATATTGTAAGCTTCATTGGCCTGGATTCTAGAATACCTACCACACTTGAAATAGCAATTTTTCTTGTTGCAATGTTTTATTTTACCTAAATTATAATGAAAAATCATAAAATACGGGCGCGGAGGCAAATATTTATATGATTTTTTACAAAAATAAAGTCAGATATTACCTATTTTTGAAATGGGATATTTTTGTTAAAACATTCCTCCAATAAACCATGCCTTTTGGACCTATACTGTGGATAAAATATGATGAAAAATTATAAAATTCGGGCGTGGAAGCAAATATTTATATGATTTTTTATAAAAAAAAGTCAGATTTTACCTATTTTTGATGAATACGTTGTATATTGTAAGCTACATGGGCTGGTTTCTAGAATACCTAACACACTTGAAATAGAAATTTTCTTGTTGCAATGTTTCTTTTAGCTCAAATATGTTAAAAATTATAAAATTCGGGCGCGGAGGTAAATATTTATATGATTTTTTTATAAAAATAAAGTCAGATATTACATATTCTTGAAATGGATATTTTGTTAAAACATTCATAAACATGCTTTTGGACCTATACTGTAGATAAAATATCATGAAAAATTATAAAATTCGGGCGCGGAAGCAAATATTTATATGATTTTTTATAAAAAAAAGTCAGATTTACCTATTTTTGATGAATACGTTGTATATTGTAAGCTACATGGGCTGGATTCTAGAATACCTAACACACTTGAAATAGCAATTTTCTTGTTGCAATGTTTTCTCTTACCTAAATTATGATGAAAAATCATAAATTTCGGGTGCGGAAGCAAATATTTATATGATTTTTTACAAAAATAAAGTCAGATTTTACCTATTCTTGAAATGGATATTTTTGTTAAAACATTTATAAACATGCTTTTGGTCCTATACTGTGGATAAAATATGATGAAAAATTATAAAATTCGGGCGCGGAAGCTAATATTTATATGATTTTTTACAAAAAAAAGTCAGATTTTACCTATTTTTGATGAATACGTTGTACCTATATTGTAAGCTACATGGGCTGGATTCTAGAATACCTACCACACTTGAAATAGCAATTTTCTTGTAGCAAGGTTTTCTTTTAGCTAAAATATGATGAAAAATCATAAAATTCGGGCGCGGAAGAAAATATTTATATGATTTTTTACAAAAAAAAAGTCAGATTTTTCCTACTTTTGAAATGGATATTTTTGTTAAAACATTCATAAACATGCTTTTGGACCTATACTATGGATAAAATATGATGAAAAATTATAAAATTCGGCGCGGGAAGCAAATATTTATAATTTTTTACAAAAATAAAGTCAGATTTTACCTATTTTTGAAGAATACGTTGTATATTGTAAGCTTCATTGGCTGGATTCTAGAATACCTACCACACTTGAAATAGCAATTTTCTTGTTGCTATGTTTTCTTTTACCTAAATTATGATGAAAAATCATAAAATTCGGGCGCGGAAGCAAATATTTATATGATTTTTTACAAAAATAAAGTCAAATTTTACCTATTTTTGAAATGGATATTTTTGTTAAAACATTCATAAACATGCTTTTGGAGCTAGACTATGGATAAAATATGATGAAAAATTATAAAATTCAGGCGCGGAAGCAAATATTTTTATGATTTATTACAAAAATAAAGTCATATTTTTCCTACTTTTGAAATGGATATTTTTGTTAAAACATTCATAAACTGCTTTTGGACCTATACTATGGATAAAATATGATGAAAAAATTATAAATTTCGGGCGCGGAAGCAAATATTTGTATAATTTTTTACAAAAATAAAGTCAGATTTTACCCTATTTTTGATGAATACGTGTATATTGTAAGCTTCATTGGCTGGATTCTAGAATACCTACCACACTTGAAATAGCAATTTTCTTGTTGCAATGTTTTCTTTTAGCTCAAATATGTTAAAAATTATAAAATTCGGCGCGGAGGTAAATATTTATATGATTTTTTTATAGAAATAAAGTCAGATATTACATATTCTTGAAATGAATATTTTTGTTAAAACATTCATAAACATGCTTTTGGACCTATACTGTAGATAAAATATCATAAAAAATTATAAAATTCGGGCGCGGAAGCAAATATTTATATGAATTTTTTAAAAAAAAAGTCAGATTTTACCTATTTTTGATGAATACGTTGTATATTGTAAGCTACATGGGCTGGATTCTAGAATACCTAACACACTTGAAATAGCAATTTTCTTGTTGCAATGTTTTCTCTTACCTAAATTATGATGAAAAATCATAAATTTCGGGTGCGGAAGCAAATATTTATATGATTTTTTACAAAAATAAAGTCAGATTTTACCTATTCTTGAAATGGATATTTTTGTTAAAACATTTATAAACATGCTTTTGGACCTATAATAATAATAATAATACAGCACTGCAGACCTTAAAGGTCCAAGGCTTTGTTACATATATTTCGCCATTCTAATCTGTTTGCAGCTTGCACTTCCCAGTTTCTTATCTTAATTTATTTAAGTCTTTACGCACAGAGTCCCACCACTTCTCCCTTGGCCGCCCTACTCCCTTTTTGATACCAGTCCTTCCTTTTAAACACTTTTTTTACGTTTCTGTCTTCAGTTAGTCTCGCTATGTGACCCAGCCACCGTAGTCTTTGCGCTTTAATCGTTCCTATTATAGAAAAATCCCTATATAAACACATCACTTCCGCATTAGTTCTTTGTCTTATTATGTCTCCTTCCCGAACTCCTCCAAAAATTTTTCTTAACACCTTTCTTTCCCACACTTCAAGTTTTAGCCTATCACTCTCTTTTAGAATCCATAGCTCACACCCATATAAGACTGTAGGTCTTATCACTGTTTTATAAATACTCAGTTTTGGATGCCCACGATATACTTTTCGATTTTAACAGCCCATGTAATGCCCCCACACACTTACTTCCCTTTGTAACTCTAGCATTTATTTCCGCACTTTCGTCACAGTTATTTGTCAGCACTACCCCCAAATACACGAAACTATTCACCTCTTCAAACTTGTAAGTTTTTCCATCTACATTGTTAATTATTGTTAGTTCTCTCGGTTGTACATGTTCTGTTTCTATACACATTAATTTTGTTTTCTCTTCATTTATTCTTAAACCCGCTTCCGATGCTGCTTCTTCTATTCTTCTGAACATCATCTTTAATTCTTCTTTCGTCCTGGTCATGATAGCGATATCATCTGCATACGCTAATATTTGGTGTTTTTTTTCCATACAGATTCCCCTTTAGTATATATATTCGCTTTTCTTATTACCCCATTCTAAGACTAGATTAAACAGCATCGGTGACATCGGATCTCCTTGCCTCAAGCCCCTTTTTTATGGAGAAGCTGTTAGATACATCTCCATCCACTGTTACTTTCCCTTTGCTGTCTTTTTGGGTTATTTGTATCAGCCGGATTAATTTTTCGGGTACTTGAAATTCTCTCATTATCTCCCCACAATTTGCCTTGTCTTATGGAGTCATAAGCCTCTTTAAAATCCACAAATAAAATCTGCATTGGCAACTTATGTTCGTAACTATCTTGCATCGTTTGTTTCAGTGAAAATATTTGATCTATTGTGGATCTATTTTTCCTGAATCCCGCTTGATACTCCCCTAGCTGATCTTCCACTGTTTTTTGTACTCTGTCTCTGACACAGATTGCGAAGATTTTTGTACGCAGTATCTAAGAGAGCTATTCCTCTGTAATTCTCGCAGATCGTGCGATCACCTTTCTTAAATAAGGGTAGAATTGTTGCTACTTTCCATCGTTCTGGTATTTCTTCGTTTCTCCATGCCATTTGTATCATATTACATAGTTCTTCTTGTAATTTGACTCCTCCGTTTTTGTATATCTCCGCTGAGATTCCATTTTCCCCAGGACTCTTGTTATTTTTCAGATTTTTTAAAATTTGTAATATCTCTTCCTCTTCTGGTGGTGGTTCATCCTGCTCATGGTGTCTTTCTTGTACTATTTGTGTTATTTCAGTTTCTGTCCCATATCCCCCATTTAACAAATTATTGAAGTGTTCCCTCCACCTATTTACTTTATTCTCCTCTGTCGTCAGATATCCTTCTTTGTTTTTCACATATACTGCTTTTTGTTGGTACCCTGATTTTTGTTTTTTCACGTCTTGATAAAAATTTCTTATTTCTTTGTTTTTATAGTTGTCTTCTATTTGTTTTAGTTTGCCTTCCATAAGTTGCCGTTTTTTCCTTCTACATATCCTTTTATAATTATTTCGTTCATCTAAGTAACATTTGTTATTCTCTTCATTACTCTCTTGTATTGCTATAAGTCTAGCCTGATCTTTCCTTCTCATTGCTTCTTTACATTCATTGTCAAACCAATCTTCATTCTTTGTTCTTGGACTTTGCAAGAGTTTATCCGAGACCCGAATTACTGTTTCTTCCATTTGCTTCCAATATCTATTTATGTTACTTTTGTCCTCTGTTTGCATCAATTCTTGTTCTAATAATTGGTTAAAATTGCTTTTTATTTTCTCATCTTGTAACGACTGTCCGTTGTATCTTTTCATTCTGTTTTTTCGATTCCCTTTGTACTGTGGCATTTTTTGTTTTAATTTTACTTTAACCAGATGATGATCCGTATCCCCTTCTGCACCTCTTTTGCTTTTAATGTCTTTAATTATTTTTGCATGCTTTCGTTCTATCATTACATGATCAATTTGGTTACAGCATTCCCCGTTCGGATGCATCCAAGTCCCTTTATGAATTTCTTTTCTTTCGAAAGATGTACTGCTAATTTTCATGTTCATTTCCATTGCGAATTCAATCAGTTTTATTCCGTTTTCGTTTGTGACCTCATGTTTGCTATAACCTCCCGTTATATCTTTATATCGTTCCTCTTTTCCAATTTTCGCATTCATGTCTCCAATGATTATTTTAACATCGTACCTAGGTATCTCATTCATTACTTCGGTTAGTTGATTGTAGAAAGCATCTTTCTCCTCTTCTGTTTTTTTATTTGTTGGCGCATGTACATTTATTATCGTGATTTTTCTTCCTTTCCCTCTGATTCTTAATTTACTGATTCTGTCTGATATAGTTTTAAACTCCATTATTGATTTTTTCATTTCCTTCGTTACCATAAAACCCATCCCAAAATGTGCTGTGTTACATCCGCTATTGAAAACTACATAGTTTTCTAGTTCAAAAATACTATTGTCTTTTTGTTTGGTTTCTTATATGGCGGCTATATCTATTTTATATTTTTTGAAAACCTCACCTAAATTTTTAAATGCTCCTGGTGTGTTTGTCCCTCTCACATTCCATGTTCCTAACACTATCTCTATCTCTTTCTTTGCAATTTCTCTCAAGTACCATTTTCTTTGCCTAGTTTCGAAGTTTGAATTATCCGTCCTTTTTTCATTTAGTTTTTTGAAGTCCCAGGTGCATTTATATCTTTTATTTGTTCTCTAGATATTTCCATTAACTCTTCTTTTTCTTTGTTCCATATATATTGTTTGTCGTCTACCAGTATCTTATTGTACAAAATTTTCGGAATTTTTTTATTTTTTCTTTCCTCCTCCGCTTTTTTTCTAATAGCATACTGCATTTTTCTTTCCTCTTTCGTCCAATCATTGTCTATATATATTTTCTTTCTTACTAGTTTACTTTTATTTTTCATTATTTTTATTTTGTCCTCATTGTCTTCGATTTCTGCTATTATCATTGGTAAGGTGTTTTTGTTTTTTAATTCTGTGACTGATTTGATAACGCATTTTACTTGTAATTCCTTGTCCAGAAAGTCTGCTACCATGTCTTTTATTTTACTTCCTTTCGTTTCTAACCCTCTAATCACTATATTATTGGTTCTATTTTTTTTATCTTGATTTTCTACTCTTTCACGTGAATGTTTTATTTCTTTTTTAAATTCTTCTTTTTCTTGAGTCCATTCTTCTACTTTCTTTTTATGTTCTTCTTTTATTTTTTCTATTTCTAGGGAGTTCTTTTTAATTTCTTGCTTCAGATATTTATGATTTATGTTCATTTCTTCTCTCATCTTCTGCATTGTTTCTGACATACCTAACAATATTTCTTTTAGTTCCTCTATGTCTCCTGTGTTTGTTGTCTTTGTTACATTATCTGGTGATCTCTGTATTATTTTACTTTTTTTGAAAAAACATTTTTCTTCTTCCATTTTTTCTTCCAGTCTTTTCCGTTTCTCTACCGAGTCACTACGATCTCTATAATTTTTACTCATCTGACTCTTCCTTAATCCGCCTCTGTTCTGCCTTCAGTGCGCGTGCGCGCCTGGCGCCTCGTTACTGAATCACTTGTCCGATGCTGAGTAACTTCCCAAGGTCACACGGGATTGTTTCACTTTAATTTAAATTTTCAGTATCTTTCGTTTATTCTCCAGTTCCTCTTTTAGCTTGTAACTGTTTTACCACTCTTACACTGCCTTTGTTTACCACTTTTGTTTAAGATCGCACGAAAATTCCCTCGTTTTTGGGTTTTTTTGCCGGTGCTATTTAAACACACTACTTAAATAACAATTACCAGGACCGTACTTCGCTTTTGGACATATACTGTGGATAAAATATGATGAAAAATTATAAAATTCGGGCGCGGAAGCTAATATTTATATGATTTTTTACAAAAAAAAAGTCAGATTTTACCTATTTTTGATGAATACGTTGTACCTATATTGAAAGCTACATGGGCTGGATTCTAGAATACCTACCACACTTGAAATAGCAATTTTCTTGTAGCAAGGTTTTCTTTTAGCTAAAATATGATGAAAAATCATAAAATTCGGGCGCGGAAGCAAATATTTATATGATTTTTTACAAAAAAAAAGTCAGATTTTTCCTACTTTTGAAATGGATATTTTTGTTAAAACATTCATAAACATGCTTTTGGACCTATACTATGGATAAAATATGATGAAAAATTATAAAATTCGGGCGCGGAAGCAAATATTTATATAATTTTTTACAAAAATAAAGTCAGATTTTACCTATTTTTGAAGAATACGTTGTATATTGTAAGCTTCATTGGCTGGATTCTAGAATACCTACCACACTTGAAATAGCAATTTTCTTGTTGCAATGTTTTCTTTTACCTAAAATTATGATAAAAAATCATAAAATTCGGGCGCGGAAGCAAATATTTATATGATTTTTTACAAAAATAAAGTCAAATTTTACCTATTTTTGAAATGGATATTTTTGTTAAAACATTCATAAACATGCTTTTGGAGCTAGACTATGGATAAAATATGATGAAAAATTATAAAATTCGGGCGCGGAAGCAAATATTTATAAAAATTTTTACAAAAATAAAGTCAGATTTTTCCTATTTTTGATGAATACCTTGTATATTGTAAGCTTCATTGGCTGGATTCTAGAATAACGCCACACTTGAAATAGCAATTTTGTTGTTGCAATGTTTTCTTTTACCTAAATTATGATGAAAAATCATAAAATTCGGGCGCGGAAGCAAATATTTATATGATTTTTTACAAAAATAAAGTCAGATATTACCTATTCTTGAAATGGATATTTTTGTTAAAACATTCATAAACATGCTTTTCGACCTATACTGTGGATAAAATATGATGAAAAATTATAAAAATCGGGCGCGGAAGCGATTATTTATATGATTTTTTATAAAAAAAAAGTCATATTTTACCTATTTTTGATGAATACGTTGTATATTGTAAGCTACATGGGCTGGATTCTAGATTACCTAACACACTTGAAATAGCAATTTTCTTGTTGCAATGTTTTCTTTTAGCTAAAATTGATGAAAAATCATAAAATTTATATGATTTTTTACAAAAATAAAGTCAGATTTTACCTATTTTTGATGAATGCGTTGTATATTATAAGCTACATGGGCTGGATTCTAGAATACCTAACACACTTTAAATAGCAATTTTCTTGTTGCAATGTTTTCTTTTAGCTAAAATTGATGAAAAATCATAAAATTCGGGCGCGAAAGCAAATATTTTTATAATTTTTTACAAAAATAAAGTCAGATTTTACCTATTTTCGAAATGGATATTTTTGTTAAAGCATTCATAAACATGCTTTTGGACCTATACTATGGATAAAATATGATAAAAAATTATAAAATTTGGGCGCGGAAGCAAATATTTATATAATTTTTTATAAAAATAAAGTCAGATTTTACCTATTTTTGATGAATACGTTGTATATTGTATGCTTCATTGGCTGGATTCTAGAATACCTACCACACTTGAAATAGCAATTTTCTTGTTGCAATGTTTTCTTTTACCTAAATTATGATGAAATACCATAAATTTCGGGTGCGGAAGCAAATATTTATATGATTTTTTACAAAAATAAAGTCAGATATTACCTATTCTTGAAATGGATATTTTTGATAAAACATTCATAAACATGCTTTTGGACCTATACTGTGGATAAAATATGATGAAAAATTATAAAAATTCGGGCGCGGAAGCAAATATTTACATGATTTTTTACAAAAAAAAAGTCAGATTTTACCTATTTTTGATGAATACGTTGTATATTGTAAGCTACATGGGCTGGATTCCAGAATACCTAACACACTTGAAATATCAATTTTCTCATTGCAATGTTTTCTTTTAGCTAAAATATGTTAAAAAATCATAAAAGTCGGGCGCGGAAGCAAATATTTATATGAGTTTTTACAAAAATTAAGTCAGATTTTACCTATTTTTGAAATGGATATTTTTGTTAAAACTTTCATAAACATGCTTTTGGACCTATACTGTGGATAAAATATGATGAAAAATTATAAAAATCGGGCGCGGAAGCGATTATTTATATGATTTTTTATAAAAAAAAAGTCAAATTTTACCTATTTTTGATGAATACGTTGTATATTGTAAGCTTTATTAGCTGGATTCTAGAATACCTACCACACTTAAAATAGCAATTTTCTTGTAGCAATGTTTTCTTTTAGCTAAATTATGATGAAAAATCATAAAATTCGGGCGCGGAAGCAAATATTTTTATGATTTTTTACAAAAATGAAGTCAGATTTTTCCTACTTTTGAAATGGATATTTTTGTTAAAACATTCATAAACATGCCTTTGGACCTATACTATGGATAAAATATGATAAAAAATTATAAAATTCGGGTGCGGAAGCAAATATTTATATAATTTTTTACAAAAATAAAGTCAGATTTTACCTATTTTTGATGAATACGTTGTATATTGTAAGCTTCATTGGCTGGATTCTAGAATACCTACCACACTTGAAATAGCAATTTTCTTGTTGCAATGTTTTCTTTTAGCTAAAATTGATGAAAACTCTTAAAATTCGGGCGCGGAAGCAAATATTTTTATGATTTTTTACAAAAATAAAGGCAGATTTTACCTACTTTTGAAATGGATATTTTTGTTAAAACATTCATAAACATGCTTTTGGACCTATACTGTGGATAAAATATGATTAAAAATTATAAAATTCGGGAGCGGAAGCAAATATTTATATAATTTTTTACAAAAATAAAGTCAGATTTTACCTATTTTTGATGAATACGTTGTATATTGTAAGCTTCATTGATTGGATTCTAGAATATCTACCACACTTGAAATAGCAATTTTCTTGTTGCAATGTTTTCTTTTACCTAAATTATGATGAAAAACCATAGAATTCGGGCGCGGAAGCAAATATTTATATGATTTTTTTACAAAAAAAAAGTCAGATTTTACCTATTCTTGAAATGGATATTTTTGTTAAAACATTCATAAACATGCTTTTGGACCTATACTGAGGGTAAAGTATGATGAAAACTATAAAATTCGGGCGCGGAAGCATATATTTATATGATTTTTTACAAAAAAAAAATCAGATTTTAAATATTTTTGCTGAATACGTTGTATATTGTAAGCTACATGGGCTGGGTTCTAGATTACCTAACACACTTGTAATAGCAATTTTCTTGTTGCAATGTTTTCTTTTAGCTAAAATATGATAAAAAATCATAAAATTCGGGCGCGAAAGTAAATATTTATATGATTTTTTACAAAAATAAAGTCAAATTTTACCTATTTTTTAAATGGATATTTTTGTTAAAACATTCATAAACATGCTTTTGGACCAATACTATGGATAAAATATGATAAAAAATTATAAAATACGGGCGCGGAAGCAAATATTTATATAACTTTTTCCAAAAATAAAGTCAGATTTTACCTATTTTTGATGAATATGTTGTATATTGTAAGCTTCAATGGCTGGATTCTAGAAAGCTACCACACTTGAAATTGCAATTTTCTTGTTCCAATGTTTTTTTTTAAATAAATTATGATGAAAAATCATAAAATTTGGACGCGGAAGCAAATATTTATAAGATTTTTTACAAAAATAAAGTCAGATTTTACCTATTCTTGAAATGGATTTTTTTGTTAAAACTTTCATAAACATGCTTTTGGATCTATACTGTGGATAAAATATGATAAAAAATTATAAAATTCGGGCGCGGTAGCAAATTTTTATATGATTTTTTACAAAAAAAAACTCAGATTTTACCTATTTTTGATGAATACGTTGTATATTGTAAGCTACATGGGCTGGATTCTAGAATACCTAACACACTTGAAATAGCAATTTTCTTGTTGCAATGTTTTCTTTTAGCTAAAATATGATGAAAAATCATATAATTCGGGCGCGGTAGCAAATATGTATATGTTTTTTTACAAAAATAAAGTCAGATTTTACCTATTCTTGAAATGGATATTTTTGTTAAAACATTCATAAACATGCTTTTGGACCTATACTGTGGATAAAATATGATGAAAATTTATAAAATTCGGGCGCGGAAGCAAATATTTATATGATTTTTTACAAAAAAAAGTCAGATTTTACCTATTTTTGATGAGTACGTTGTACATTGTAAGCTACATGGGCTGGATTCTAGAATACCTAACATACATAAAATAGCAATTTTCTTGTTTCAATGTTTTCTTTTAGCTAAAATATGATGAAAAATTATAAAATTCGGGAGCGGAAGCAAATATTTATATGATTTTATACAAAAATAAAGTCAGATTTTACCTATTTTTGAAATAGATATTTTTGTTAAAACATTCATAAACATGCTTTTGGATCTATACTATGGATAAAATATGATAAAAAATTATAAAATTCGGGCGCGGAAGCAAATATTTATATAATTTTTTATAAAAATAAAGTCAGATTTTACCTATTTTTGATGAATACAATGTATATTGTAAGCTTCATTGGCTGGATTCTAGAATACCTACCACACTTGAAATAGCAATTTTCTTGTTGCAATGTTTTCTTTTACCTAAATTATGATGAAAAATCATAAAATTCGAGCGCGACAGCAAAAATTTATATGATTTTTTACAAAACTAAAGTCAGATTTTACCTATTCTTGAATTGGATATTTTTGTTAAAACATTCATAAACATGCTTTTGGACATATACTGTGGATAAAATATGATGAAAAATTATAAAATTCGGGCGCGGAAGCAAATATTTATATGATTTTTTACAAAAAAAAAAGTCAGATTTTATTTATTTTTGATGATTACGTTTTAAGCTTTATTAGCTGGATTCTAGATTACCTACCACACTTGAAAAAGCAATTTTCTTGTTGCAATGTTTTCTTTTACCTAAATTATGATGAAAAATCATAAAATTCGGGCGCGGAAGCTAATATTTATATAATTTTTTACAAATATAAAGTCAGATTTTACCTATTTTTGATGAATACGTTGTATATTGTAAGCTTCATTGGCTGGATTCTAGAATACCTACCACACTTGAAATAGCAATTTTCTTGTTGCAATGTTTTCTTTTACCTAAATTATGATGAAAAACCATAGAATTCGGGCGCGGAAGCAAATATTTATATGATTTTTTTACAAAAAAAAAGTCAGATTTTACCTATTCTTGAAATGGATATTTTTGTTAAAACATTCATAAACAAGCTTTTGGACCTATACTGAGGGTAAAATATGATGAAAACTATAAAATTCGGGCGCGGAAGCATATATTTATATGATTTTTTACAAAAAAAAAGTCAGATTTTAAATATTTTTGCTGAATACGTTGTATATTGTAAGCTACATGGGCTTGGTTCTAGAATACCTAACACACTTGTAATAGCAATTTTCTTGTTGCAATGTTTTCTTTTAGCTAAAATATGATAAAAAATCATAAAATTCGGGCGCGAAAGTAAATATTTATATGATTTTTTACAAAAATAAAGTCAAATTTTACCTATTTTTTAAATGGATATTTTTGTTAAAACATTCATAAACATGCTTTTGGACCAATACTATGGATAAAATATGATGAAAAATTATAAAATACGGGCGCGGAAGCAAATATTTATATAACTTTTTACAAAAATAAAGTCAGATTTTACCTATTTTTGATAAATATGTTGTATATTGTAAGCTTCAATGGCTGGATTCTAGAAAGCTACCACACTTGAAATTGCAATTTTCTTGTTCCAATGTTTTTTTTAAATAAATTATGATGAAAAATCATAAAATTTGGACGCGGAAGCAAATTTTTATAAGATTTTTTACAAAAATAAAGTCAGATTTTACCTATTCTTGAAATGGATTTTTTTGTTAAAACATTCATAAACATGCTTTTGTATCTATACTGTGGATAAAATATGATAAAAAAATATAAAATTCGGGCGCGGTAGCAAATTTTTATATGATTTTTTACAAAAAAAACTCAGATTTTACCTATTTTTGATGAATACGTTGTATATTGTAAGCTACATGGGCTGGATTCTAGAATACCTAACACACTTGAAATAGCAATTTTCTTGTTGCAATGTTTTCTTTTAGCTAAAATATGATGAAAAATCATATAATTCGGGCGCGGTAGCAAATATGTATATGTTTTTTTACAAAAATAAAGTCAGATTTTACCTTTTCTTGAAATGGATATTTTTGTTAAAACATTCATAAACATGCTTTTGGACCTATACTGTGGATAAAATATGATGAAAATTTATAAAATTCGGGCGCGGAAGCAAATATTTATATGATTTTTTACAAAAAAAAAGTCAGATTTTACCTATTTTTGATGAGTACGTTGTACATTGTAAGCTACATGGGCTGGATTCTAGAATACCTAACATACATAAAATAGCAATTTTCTTGTTGCAATGTTTTCTTTTAGCTAAAATATGATGAAAAATTATAAAATTCGGAAGCGAAAGCAAATATTTATATGATTTTTTACAAAAATAAAGTCAGATTTTATCTATTTTTGAAATGGATATTTTTGTTAAAACATTCGTAAACATGATTTTGAACCTGTACTATGGATAAACTCTGAGATAGCGCGTTAAAATTCGGGCGCGGAAGCAAATATTTATATGATTTTTTACAGAAAAAAAGTCAGATTTTACCTATTTTTGAAGAATACGTTGTATATGTAAGCTACATGGGCTGGATTCTAGAATACCCACTTGAAATAGCAATTTTCTCGTTGCAATGTGTTAGAAATGAAAGACTAGACAAGAAGTATAAACATATATTGTAAAGAAATCGAACTATGTACAATGTATTTAATACGATGACATAAAATTACTCTCTATATATCGACTTGTTTTTTACATTCATACTCTGATCTTTTTTTATTTATTACAATGTGATCGCAGTGCTCGAGTCCAAGATGATTTGATTTTTCTAACACAATGTTTCCTCTTAGCTAAAATATGATGAAAATTCATAAAATTCGGACGCGGAAGCAAATGTTTATATGATTTTTTACAAAAATAAAGTCAGATTTTACCTATTCCTGAAATGGATATTTTTGTTCAAACATTCATAATCATGCTTTTAGACCTATACTGTGGATAAAATATGATAAAAAATTATAAAATTCGGGCGCGGTAGCAAATATTTATATGATTTTTTACAAAAAAAAGTCAGATTTTACCTATTTCTGATGAATAAGTTGTATATTGTAAGCTACATGGGCTAAATTCTAGAATACCTAACACACTTGAAATAGCAATTTTCTTGTTACAATGTTTTCTTTTAGCTAATATATGATAAAAAATCATAAAATTCTGGCGCGGAAGCAAATATTTAAATGATTTTTACAAAAATAAAGTCAGATTTTACCAATTTTTGAAATAGATATTTTTGTTAAATCATTCATAAACATGCTTTTGGATCTATACTATGGATAAAATATGATGAAAAATTATAAAATTCGGGCGCGGAAGCAAACATTTATATAATTTTTTATAAAAATAAAGTCAGATTTTACCTATTCTTGAAATGGATATTTTTGTTTAAAACATTCATAAACATGCTTTTGGACATATACTGTGGATAAAATATGATGAAAAATTATAAATTTCGGGCGCGGAAGCAAATATTTATATGATTTTTTACAAAAAAAATGTCAGATTTTACCTATTATTGATGAATACGTTGAATATTGTAAGCTACATGGGCTGGATTCTAGAATACCTAACACACTTGAAATAGCAATTTTCTTGTTGCAATGTTTTCTTTTAGCCAAAATATGATGAAAAATCATAAAATTCGGGCGCGGAAGCAAATATTTATATGATTTTTTACAAAAATAAAGTCAGATTTTACCTATTCTTAAAATGGATATTTATGTTCAAACATTCATAAACATGCTTTTGGACCTATATTGTGAATAAAATATGATGAAAAATTATAAAATTCGGGCGCGGAAGCAAATATTTATATGATTTTTAACAAAAAAAAGTCAGATTTTATCTATTTTTCATGAATACGTTTTATATTGTAAGCTACATGGGCTGGATTCTAGAATACCTAACACACTTGAAATAGCAATTTTATTGTTGCAATGTTTTCTTTTAGCTAAAATTTGATGAAAAAATCATAAAATTCGGGCGCGGAAGCAAATATTTATATGATTTTTTACAAAAAAAAAGTCAGATTTTATTTATTTTTGATGAAAACGTTTTAAGCTTCATTAGCTGGATTCTAGATAACCTACCACACTTGAAAAAGCAATTTTCTTGTTGCAATGTTTTCTTTTACCTAAATTATGATAAAAAATCATAGAATTCGGGCGCGGAAGCAAATATTTATATCATTTTTTACAAAAATAAAGTCAGATTTTACCTATTCTTGAAATGAATAATTTTGTTAAAACATTCATAAACATGCTTTTGGACCTATACTGTGGATAAAATATGATGAAAAATTATAAAATCAGGCGCGGAAGCAAATATTTATATAATTTTTATAAAAATAGTCAGATTTTGCCTATTTTTGATGAATACGTTGTATATTGTAAGCTTCATCTGCTGGATTCTAGAATGTCTACCACACTTGAAATAGCAATTTTCTTGTAGCAATGTTTTCTTTTACCTAAATTATGATGAAAAATCATAAAATTCGGGCGCGGAAGCAAATATTCATATAATTTTTTACAAAAATAATGTCAGATTTTACCTATTCTTGAAAATGATATTTTTGTTTAAACATTCATAAACATGCTTTTGGACCTATACTGTGGATAAAATATGAGGAAAAATTATAAAATTCTGGCGCGGAAGGAAATATTTATATGATTTTTTACAAAAAAAAATCAGATTTTACCTATTTTTGATGAATACGTTGTATATTGTAAGGTACATGGGCTGGATTCTAAAATACCTACCACACTTGAAATAGCAATTTTCTTGTAGCAATGTTTTATTTTACCTAAATTATGATAAAAAATCATAAAATACGGGCGCGGAGGCAAATATTTATATGATTTTTTACAAAAATAAAGTCAGATATTACCTATTTTTGAAATAAATATTTTTGTTAAAACATTCATAAACATGCTTTTGGACCTATACTGTGGATAATATATGATGAAAAATTATAAAATTCGGGCGTGGAAGCAAATATTTATATGATTTTTTATAAAAAAAAGTCAGATTTTACCTATTTTTGATGAATACGTTGTATATTGTAAGCTACATGGGCTGGTTTCTAGAATACCTAACACACTTGAAATAGAAATTTTCTTGTTGCAATGTTTTCTTTTAGCTCAAATATGTTAAAAATTATAAAATTCGGGCGCGGAGGTAAATATTTATATGATTTTTTATAAAAATAAAGTCAGATATTACATTTTCTTGAAATGGATATTTTTGTTAAAACATTCATAAACATGCTTTTGGATCTATACTGTAGATAAAATATCATAAAAAATTATAAAATTCGGGCGCGGAAGCAAATATTTATATGATTTTTTATAAAAAAAAAGTCAGATTTTACCTATTTTTGATGAATACGTTGTATATTGTAAGCTACATGGGCTGGATTCTAGAATACCTAACACACTTGAAATAGCAAATTTCTTGTTGCAATGTTTTCTCTTACCTAAATTATGATGAAAAATCATAAATTTCGGGTGCGGAAGCAAATATTTATATGATTTTTTACAAAAATAAAGTCAGATTTTACCTATTCTTGAAATGGATATTTTTGTTGAAACATTTATAAACATGCTTTTGGACCTATACTGTGGATAAAATATGATGAAAAATTATAAAATTCGGGCGCGGAAGCTAATATTTATATGATTTTTTACAAAAAAAAGTCAGATTTTACCTATTTATGATGAATACGTTGTACCTATATTGTAAGCCACATGGGCTGGATTCTAGAATACCTACCACACTTGAAATAGCAATTTTCTTGTAGCAAGGTTTTCTTTTAGCTAAAATATGATGAAAAATCATAAAATTCGGGCGCGGAAGCAAATATTTATATGATTTTTTACAAAAAAAAAGTCAGATTTTTCCTACTTTTGAAATGGATATTTTTGTTAAAACATTCATAAACATGCTTTTGGACCTATACTATGGATAAAATATGATGAAAAATTATAAAATTCGGGCGCGGAAGCAAATATTTATATAATTTTTTACAAAAATAAAGTCAGATTTTACCTATTTTCGAAGAATACGTTGTATATTGTAAGCTTCATTGGCTGGATTCTAGAATACCTACCACACTTGAAATAGAAATTTTCTTGTTGCAATGTTTTCTTTTACGTAAATTATGATGAAAAATCATAAAATTCGGGCGCGGAAGCAAATATTTATATGATTTTTTACAAAAATAAAGTCAAATTTTACCTATTTTTGAAATGGATATTTTTGTTAAAACATTCATAAACATGCTTTTGGAGCTAGACTATAGATAAAATATGATGAAAAATTATAAAATTAAGGCGCGGAAGCAAATATTTTTATGATTTTTTACAAAAATAAAGTCAGATTTTTCCTACTTTTGAAATGGATATTTTTGTTAAAACATTCATAAACATGCTTTTGGACCTATACTATGGATAAAATATGATGAAAAATTATAAATTTCGGGCGCGGAAGCAAATATTTGTATAATTTTTTACAAAAATAAAGTCAGATTTTACCTATTTTTGATGAATACGTTGTATATTGTAAGCTTCATTGGCTGGATTCTAGAATACCTACCACACTTGAAATAGCAATTTTCTTATTGCAATGTTTTATTTTACCTAAATTATGATGAAAAATCATAAAATACGGGCGCGGAGGCAAATATTTATATGATTTTTTACAAAAATAAAGTCAGATATTACCTATTTTTGAAATGGATATTTTTGTTAAAACATTCATAAACATGCTTTTGGACCTATACTGTGGATAAAATATGATGAAAAATTATAAAATTCGGGCGTGGAAGCAAATATTTATATGATTTTTTATAAAAAAAAGTCAGATTTTACCTATTTTTGATGAATACGTTGTATATTGTAAGCTACATGGGCTGGTTTCTAGAATACCTAACACACTTGAAATAGAAATTTTCTTGTTGCAATGTTTTCTTTTAGCTCAAATATGTTAAAATTTATAAAATTCGGGCGCGGAGGTAAATATTTATATGATTTTTTATAAAAATAAAGTCAGATATTACATATTCTTGAAATGGATATTTTTGTTAAAACATTCATAAACATGCTTTTGGACCTATACTGTAGATAAAATATCATGAAAAATTATAAAATTCGGGCGCGAAAGCAAATATTTATATGATTTTTTATAAAAAAAAAGTCAGATTTTACCTATTTTTGATGAATACGTTGTATATTGTAAGCTACATGGGCTGGATTCTAGAATACCTAACACACTTGAAATAGCAATTTTCTTGTTGCAATGTTTTCTCTTACCTAAATTATGATGAAAAATCATAAATTTCGGGTGCGGAAGCAAATATTTATATGACTTTTTACAAAAATAAAGTCAGATTTTACCTATTCTTGAAATGGTTATTTTTGTTAAAACATTTATAAACATGCTTTTGGACCTATACTGTGGATAAAATATGATGAAAAATTATAAAATTCGGGCGCGGAAGCTAATATTTATATGATTTTTTACAAAAAAAAGTCAGATTTTACCTATTTTTGATGAATACGTTGTACCTATATTGTAAGCTACATAGGCTGGATTCTAGAATACCTACCACACTTGAAATAGCAATTTTCTTATAGCAAGGTTTTCTTTTAGCTAAAATATGATGAAAAATCATAAAATTCGGGCGCGGAAGCAAATATTTATATGATTTTTTACAAAAAAAAAGTCAGATTTTTCCTACTTTTGAAATGGATATTTTTGTTAAAACATTCATAAACATGCTTTTGGACCTATACTATGGATAAAATATGATAAAAAAATTATAAAATTCGGGCGCGGAAGCAAATATTTATATAATTTTTTACAAAAATAAAGTCAGATTTTACCTATTTT
Organism: Stenolophus ochropezus; assembly: GCA_035578165.1. Lineage (NCBI taxonomy): Eukaryota > Metazoa > Arthropoda > Insecta > Coleoptera > Carabidae > Stenolophus > Stenolophus ochropezus. The sequence goes on along the minus strand of JAQOWZ010000552.1, from coordinate 12,725 downwards.
TGAAGAATACGTTGTATATTGTAAGCTTCATTGGCTGGATTCTAGAATACCTACCACACTTGAAATAGCAATTTTCTTGTTGCAATGTTTTCTTTTACCTAAATTATGATGAAAAATCATAAAATTCGGGCGCGGAAGCAAATATTTATATGATTTTTTACAAAAATAAAGTCAAATTTTACCTATTTTTGAAATGGATATTTTTGTTAAAACATTCATAAACATGCTTTTGGAGCTAGACTATGGATAAAATATGATAAAAAATTATAAAATTCGGGCGCGGAAGCAAATATTTATAAAAAATTTTACAAAAATAAAGTCAGATTTTTCCTATTTTTGATGAATACCTTGTATATTGTAAGCTTCATTGGCTGGATTCTAGAATAACGCCACACTTGAAATAGCAATTTTCTTGTTGCAATGTTTTCTTTTACCTAAATTATGATGAAAAATCATAAAATTCGGGCGCGGAAGCAAATATTTATATGATTTTTTACAAAAATAAAGTCAGATATTACCTATTCTTTAAATGGATATTTTTGTTAAAACATTCATAAACATGCTTTTCGACCTATACTGTGGATAAAATATGATGAAAAATCATAAAATTCGGGCGCGGAAGCTAATATTTATATAATTTTTTGCAAAAATAAAGTCAGCTTCTACCTATTTTTGAAGAATACGTTGTATATTGTAAGCTACATTGGCTGGATTCTAGAATACCTAACACACTTGAAATAGCAATTTTCTTGTTGCAATGTTTTCTTTTACCTAAATTATGATAAAAAATCATAAAATTCGGGCGCGGAAGCAAATATTTATATGATTTTTTACAAAAATAAAGTCAGATTTTACCTATTCTTGAAAAGGATATTTTTGTTCAAACATTCATAAACATGCTTTTGGACTTATACTGTGGATAAAATATGATAAAAAATTATAAAATTCGGGCGCGGAAGCAAAGATTTATAAGATTTTTTACAAAAAAATGTCAGATTTTACCTATTTTTGATGAATACGTTGTATATTGTAAGATACATAGGCTGGATTCTAGAATACCTAACACCCTTGAAATATTTTCTTCTAGCTAAACTATGATGAAAAATCATAAAATTCGGACGCGGAAGCAAATATTTATATGATTTTTTACAAAAATAAAGTCAGATTTTACCTATTCTTGAAATGGATATTGTTGTTAAAACATTCATAAACATGCTTTTGGACCTATACTGTGGATAAAATAAGATAAAAAATTATAAAATTCGGGCGCGGAAGCAAATATTTATATGATTTTTTACAAAAATAAAGTCAGATTTTACCTATTTTTGAAATGGATAATTATAAAAATCGGGCGCGGAAGCGATTATTTATATGATTTTTTACAAAAATAAAGTCAGATTTTACCTATTTTTGATGAATACGTTGTATATTGTAAGCTTCATTGGCTGGATTCTAGAATACCTACCACACTTGAAATAGCAATTTTCTTGTTGCAATGTTTTTTTTTTAGCTAAAATTGATGAAAACTCATAAAATTCGGGCGCGGAGCAAATATTTTTATGATTTTTTACAAAAATACAGTCAGATTTTACCTACTTTTGAAATGGATATTTTTGTTAAAACATTCATAAACATGCTATTGGACCTATACTGTGGATAAAATATGATGAAAAATTATAAAATTCAGGAGCGGAAGCAAATATTTATATAATTTTTTACAAAAATAAAGTCAGATTTTACCTATTTTTGATGAATACGTTGTATATTGTAAGCTTCATTGATTGGATTCTAGAATATCTACCACACTTGATATAGCAATTTTCTTGTTGCAATGTTTTCTTTTACCTAAATTATGATGAAAATTTATAAAATTCGGGCGCGGAAGCAAATATTTATATGATTTTTTACAAAAATATAGTCAGATATTACCAATTCTTGAAATGGATATTTTTGTTAAAACATTCATAAACATGCTTTTGGACCTATACTGTGGATAAAATATGATGAAAAATTATAAAATTCGGGCGCGGAAGCTAATATTTATATAATTTTTTGCAAAAATAAAGTCAGCTTTTACCTATTTTTGAAGAATACGTTGTATATTGTAAGCTACATTGGCTGGATTCTAGAATACCTACCACACTTGAAATAGCAATTTTCTTGTTGCAATGTTTTCTTTTACCTAAATTATGATGAAAAATCATAAAATTCGGGCGCGGAAGCAAATATTTATATGATTTTTTACAAAAATAATGTCAGATTTTACCTATTCTTGAAAAGGATATTTTTGTTCAAACATTCATAAACATGCTTTTGGACCTATACTGTGGATAAAATATGTTAAAAAATTATAAAATTCGGGCGCGGAAGCAAAGATTTATAAGATTTTTTACAAAAAAATGTCAGATTTTACCTATTTTTGATGAATACGTTGTATATTGTAAGATACATAGGCTGGATTCTAGAATACCTATCACCCTTGAAATATTTTCTTCTAGCTAAAATTTGATGAAAAATCATAAAATTCGGGCGCGGAAGCAAATATTTATATGATTTTTTACAAAAATAAAGTCAGATTTTACCTATTCTTGAAATGGATATTGTTGTTAAAACATTCATAAACATGCTTTTGGACCTATACTGTGGATAAAATAAGATAAAAAGTTATAAAATTCGGGCGCGGAAGCAAATATTTATATGATTTTTTACAAAAATAAAGTCAGATTTTAACTATTTTTGATGAATACGTTGTATATTGTAAGCTTCATTGGCTGGATTCTACAATACCTACCACACTTAAAATAGCAATTTTCTTGTTGCAATGTTTTCTTTTACATAAATTATGATGAAAAATCATAAAATTCAGGCGCGGAAGCAAATATTTATATGATTTTTTACAAAAATAAAGTCAGATTTTACCTATTCTTGAAATGGATATTTTTGATAAAACATTCATAAACATGCTTTTGGACCTATACTGTGGATAAAATATGATGAAAATTTATAAAATTTGGACACTGAAGCAAATATTTATATGATTTTTTACAAAAAAATGTCAGATTTTACCTATTTTTGATGAATACGTTGTATTTTGTAAGATACATGGGCTGGATTCTAGAATACCTAACACCCTTAAAATAGCAATTTTCTTGTTGCAATGTTTTCTTTTACCTAAATTATGATGAAAAATCATAATATTCGGGCGCGGAAGCAAATATTTATATGATTTTTTACAAAAATAAAGTCAGGTTTTACCTATTCTTGAAATGGATATTTTTGTTAAAACATTCATAATCATGCTTTTAGACCTATACTGTGGATAAAATATAATGAAAATTTATAAAATTCGGGCACGGAAGCAAATATTTATATGATTTTTTACAAAAAAATGTCAGATTTTACCTATTTTTGATGAATACGTTGTATATTGTAAGATACATAGGCTGGATTCTAGAATACCTAACACCCTTGAAATATTTTCTTCTAGCTAAAATATGATGAAAAATCATAAAATTCGGGCGCGGAAGCAAATATTTATATGATTTTTTACAAAAATAAAGTCAGATTTTACCTATTTTTGAAATGGATATTGTTGTTAAAACATTCATAAACATGCTTTTGGACCTATACTGTGGATAAAATAAGATAAAAAATTATAAAATTCGGGCGCGAAAGCAAATATTTATATGATTTTTTACAAAAAAAAAGTCAGATTTTACCTATTTTTGATGAACACATTGTATATTGTAAGCTACATGTTCTGGATTCTAGAATACCTAACACACTTGAAATAACAATTTTCTCATTGCAATGTTTTCTTTTAGCTAAAATATGATAAAAAATCATAAAAGTCGGGCGCGGAAGCAAATATTTATATGATTTTTTACAAAAAAAAGTCAGATTTCACCTAATTTTGATGAATACGTTGTATATTGTAAGCTACATGGGCTGGATTCTAGAATACCTAACATATTTGAAATAGCAATTTTCTCATTGCAATGTTTTCTTTTAGCTAAAAGATGATGAAAAATCATAAAATTCGGGCGCGGAAGCAAATATTTATATGATTTTTTACAAAAATAAAGTCAGATTTTACCTATTTTTGAAATGGATATTTTTGTTAAAACATTTATAAACATGCTTTTGGACCTAAACTATGGATAAAATATAATGACAAATTATAAAATTCAGGCGCGGGAAGCAAATATTTATATAATTTTTTACAAAAATAAAGTCAGATTTTACCTATTTTTGATGAATACGTTGTATATTGTAAGCTACATCGGCAGGATTCTAGAATACCTAACACACTTTAAATAGCAATTTTCTTATTGCAATGTTTTCTTTTAGCTAAAATATGATGAAAAATCACATAATTCGGGCGCGGAAGCAAATATTTATATAATTTTCTACAAAAAATAAAGTCAGATTTTACCTATTCTTGAAATGAATATTTTTGTTAAAACATTCATAAACATGCTTTTGGACCTATACTGTGGATAAAATATGATAAAAAATTATAGAATTCGGGCGCGGAAGCAAATATTTATATGATTTTTTACAAAAAAAAAGTCAGATTTTACCTATTTTTAATGAATACGTTGTATATTGTAAGCTACATGGGCTGGATTCTGGAATACCTAACATACTTGAAATAGCAATTTTCTTGTTGCAATGTTTTCTTTTACCTAAATTATGATAAAAAATCATAAAATTCCGGCGCGGAAGCAAATATTTATATGATTTTTTATAAAAATAAAGTCAGATTTTACCTATTTTTGAAATGGATATTTATGTTAAAACATTCATAAACATGCTTTTGGACCTACACTGTGGATAAAATATGATAAAAAATTATAAAATTCGGGCGCGGAAGCAAATATTTATATAATTTTTTACTAAAATAAAGTCAGATTTTACCTATTTTTGATGAATACGTTGTATATTGTAAGCTACATGGGCTGGATTCCAGAATACCTAACACACTTGAAATAGCAATTTTCTTGTTGCAATGTTTTCTTTTACCTAAATTATGATGAAAAATCATAAATTTCAGGTGCAGAAGCAAATATTTATATGATTTTTTACAAAAATAAAGTCAGATTTTACCTATTCTTGAAATGGATATTTTTGTTTAAAACATTCATAAACATGCTTTTGGACCTATACTGTGGATAAAATATGATGAAAAATTATAAAATTCGGGCGCGGAAGCAAATTTTTATATGATTTTTTACAAAAAAAAGTCAGATTTTACCTATTTTTGATGAATACGTTGTATATTGTAAGCTACATGTTCTGGATTCTAGAACACCTAACACACTTGAAATAGCAATTTTCTTGTTGCAATGTTTTCTTTTAGCTAAAATTGATGAAAACTCATAAAAATCGGGCGCGGAAGCAAATATATTTATGATTTTTTACAAAAATAAAGTCAGATTTTACCTACTTTTGAAATGGATATTTTTGTTAAAACATTCATAAACATGCTTTTGGACCTATACTGTGGATAAAATATGATGAAAAATTATAAAATTCGGGCGCGGAAGCAAATATTTAAATAATTTTTTACAAAAATAAAGTCAGATTTTACCTATTTTTGATGAATACGTTGTATATTGTAAGCTTCATTGATTGGATTCTAGAATATCTACCACACTTGAAATAGCAATTTTCTTGTTGCAATGTTTTCTTTTACCTAAATTATGATGAAAAATCATAAAATTCGGGCGCGGAAGCAAATATTTATATGATTTTTTACAAAAATAAAGTCAGATATTACATATTCTTGAAATGGATATTTTTGTTAAAACATTCATAAACATGCTTTTGGACCTATACTGTGGATAAAATATGATGAAAAATTATAAAATTCGGGCGCGGAAGCAAATATTTATATGATTTTTTATAAAAAAAAAGTCAGATTTACACCTATTTTTGATGAATACGTTGTACCTATATTGTAAGCTACATGGGCTGGATTCTAGAATACCTACCACACTTGAAATAGCAATTTTCTAGTAGCAAGGTTTTCTTTTAGCTAAAATATGATGAAACATCATAAAATTCGGGCGCGGAAGCAAATATTTTTATGATTTTTTGCAAAAATAAAGTCAGATTTTTCCTACTTTTGAAATGGATATTTTTGTTAAAACATTCATAAACATGCTTTTGGAGCTATACTATGGATAAAATATGATGAAAAATTATAAAATTCCGGGCGCGGAAGCAAATATTTATATAATTTTTTACAAAAATAAAGTCAGATTTTTCCTATTTTTGATGAATACCTTGTATATTGTAAGCTTCATTGGCTGGATTCTAGAATAACGCCACACTTGAAATAGCAATTTTCTTGTTGCAATGTTTTCTTCTACCTAAATTATAATGATAAATCATAAAATTCAGGCGCGGAAGCAAATATTTATATGATTTTTTACAAAAATAAAGTCAGATATTACCTATTCTTGAAATGGATATTTTTGTTAAAACATTCATAAACATGCTTTTGGACCTATACTGTGGATAAAATATGATGAAAAATTATAAAAATCGGGCGCGGAAGCGATTATTTATATGATTTTTTATAAAAAAAAAAGTCAGATTTTACCTATTTTTGATGAATACGTTGTATATTGTAAGCTACATGGGCTGGATTGATGAAAAATCATAAAATTTGGGTGCGGAAGAAAAAATTTATATGATTTTTTACAAAAATAAAGTCAGATTTTACCTATTTTTGATGAATGCGTTGTATATTATAAGCTACATGGGCTGGATTCTACAATACCTAACACACTTTAAATAGCAATTTTGTTGCAATGTTTTCTTTTAGCTAAAATTGATGAAAAATCATAAAATTCGGGCGCGATAGCAAATATTTTTATGATTTTTTTACAAAAATAAAGTCAGATTTTACCTATTTTTGAAATGGATATTTTTGTTAAAGCATTCATAAACATGCTTTTGGACCTATACTATGGATAAAATATGATAAAAAATTATAAAATTTGGGCGCGGAAGCAAATATTTATATAATTTTTTATAAAAATAAAGTCAGATTTTACCTATTTTTGATGAATACGTTGTATATTGTATGCTTCATTGGCTGGATTCTAGAATACCTACCACACTTGAAATAGCAATTTTCTTGTTGCAATGTTTTCTTTTAGCTAAAATTGATGAAAACTCATAAAATTCGGGCGCGGAAGCAAATATTTTTATGATTTTTTACAAAAATAAAGTCAGATTTTACCTACTTTTGAAATGGATATTTTTGTTAAAACATTCATAAACATGCCTTTGGACCTATACTGTGGATAAAATATGATGAAAAATTATAAAAATCGGGCGCGGAAGCAAATATTTACATGATTTTTTACAAAAAAAAAGTCAGATTTTACCTATTTTTGACGAATACGTTGTATATTGTAAGCTACATGGGCTGGATTCTAGAATACCTAACACACTTGAAATAGCAATTTTCTCATTGCAATGTTTTCTTTTAGCTAAAATATGATAAAAAATCATAAAAGTCGGGCGCGGAAGCAAATATTTATATGAGTTTTTACAAAAATAAAGTCAGATTTTACCTATTTTTGAAATGGATATTTTTGTTAAAACTTTCATAAACCCTGCTTTTGGACCTATACTATGGATAAAATATAATAAAAAATTATAAAATTCGGGAGCGGAAGCAAATATTTATATAATTTTTTACAAAAATAAAGTCAGCTTTTACCTATTTTTGATGAATACGTTGTATATTGTAAGCTTCATTGGCTGGATTCTAGAATACCTACCACACTTGAAATAGAAATTTTCTTGTTGCAATGTTTTCTTTTACCTAAATTATGATGAAAAATCATAAATTTCAGGTGCGGAAGCAATATTTATATGATTTTTTACAAAAATAAAGTCAGATTTTACCTATACTTGAAATGGATATTTTTGTTAAAACATTCATAAACATGCTTTTGGACCTATACTGTGGATAAAATATGATGAAAAATTATAAAATTCGGGCGCGGAAGCAAATATTTATATGATTTTTTACAAAAAAAAGTCAGATTTTACCTATTTTTGATGAATACGTTGTATATTGTAAGCTACATGGGCTGGATTCTAGAATACCTACCACACTTGAAATAGCAATTTTCTTGTTGCAATGTTTTCTTTTAGCTAAAATTGATGAAAACTCATAAAATTCGGGCGCGGAAGCAAATATTTATATGATTTTTTACAAAAATAAAGTCAGATTTTCCCCACTTTTGGAATGGATATTTTTGTTAAAACATTCATAAACATGCTTTTGGACCTATACTATGGATAAAATATAATGAAAAATTATAAAATTCGGGCGCGGAAGCAAATTTTTATATAATTTTTTACAAAAATAAAGTCAGATTTCACCTATTTTTGATGAATACGTTGTATATTGTAAGCTACATGGGCTGGATTCTAGAATACCTAGCACACTTGAAATAGCAATTTTCTTGTTGCAAAGTTTTCTCTTAGCTAAAATATGATGAAGAATTATAAAATTCGGGCGCGGAAGCAAATATTTATAGGATTTTTTACAATAATAAAGTCAGATTTTACTTATTCTTGGTAAATATGTTGTATATTGTAAGCTATATGGCTTGGATTTTAGACTATTTAACACACTTGAAATAGCAATTTTTTTGTTACAATGTCTTCTTTTAGCTAAAATATGATAAAAAATTATAAAATTCGGGCGCGGAAGTAAATATTTATATGATTTTTTATAAAAATGAAGTCAGATATTACCTTTTATTGATGAATACGTTATATAGTGTAAGCTACGTGGGCTGGATTCTAGAATACCTACCACACTTGAAATAGCAATTTTCTTGTTGCAATGTTTTCTTTTAGCTAAAATATGATAAAGAATTATAAAATTCAAGAGCGGAAGCAAATATTTATATGATTTTTTACAAAAATAAAGTCAGATTTTACCTATTCTTGTTGAAAACGTTGTATATTGTATGCTACATGGGCTGGATTCTAGAATACCTACCACACTTGAAATAGCAATTTTCTTGCTGCAATGTTTTCTTTTACCTAAAATATGATAAGAATTATAAAATTTGGGCGCGGATGCAAATATTTATATGATTTTTTACAAAAATAAAGTCAGATTTTACCTATTCTTGATGAATACGTTGTATATTGTAAGCTACATGGGTTGGATTCTAGAATACCTACCACACTTGAAATAGCAATTTTCATGTTGCAATGTTTTCTTTTAGCTAAAATATGATGAAAAATTATAAATTTCGGGCGCGGAAGCAAATATTTATATGATTTTTTATAAAATTAAAGTCAGATTTTACCTTTTCTTGATGAATACGTTGTATATTGTAAGCTACATGGGCTGGATTTTAATATACCTACCACACTTGAAATAGCAATTTTCTTGTTGCAATGTTTTCTTTTAGCTAAGATATGATAAAAAATTATAAAATTCGGGCGCGGAAGCAAATATTTATATGATTTTTTACAAAAATTATGTTAGATTTTACCTATTCTTAAAATGGATAGTTTTGTAAAAACATTCATATTCATGCTTTAGGATTTATACTATGGATAATTTAGCATTGGACATGCAAAAGTGACCATAATGTTGTACCAATCAGATAAGAAACATTAAATTTTCGGGTGTCATTTTAATGAATACGTTGTATATTGTAAGCTACATGGGCTGGATTCTAGAATACCTACCACACTTGAAATAGCAATTTTCTTGTTGCAATGTTTTCTTTTAGCTAAAATAGAATAAAAAATTATAAAATTCGGGCGGGAAAGCAAATATTTACATAATTTTTTAAAAAAATAAAGTCAGATTTTAACTTTCCTTGATGAATACGTTGTATATTGTAAGCTACATGGGCTGGAATCTAGAATACTTACCACACTTGAAATAGCAACTTTCTTGTTGCAATGTTTGCTTTTAGCTATAATATGATGGAGAATTATAAAATTCGGGCGTGGAAGCAAATATTAATATGATTTTTAACAAAAATAATGTCAGATTTTACCTATTCTTGAAATGGATATTTTTGTTAAAACATTCATATTCATGCTTTAGGATCTATAGTATGGATAATTTCAGCATTAGACATGCAAAAGTGACCATAACGTGATACCAATCAGATAATAGACATTTAATTTTTAGGTGTCGTTTTAACCCATTAGCGCCCAGCGTCCTCTTTTGAGGACACCTTGTAAATATATTTTTACAAATTAACTGATGCCTTATTTAGTTTTAATTATAGACATCGGGTATCAGAAAAGTAATGTTTTTACTTGGTGTGTTTTAATTTTGTGGTTTTACTTAATAGTGTTCAAGTTGTGCGTCTCTGAACTTGTGCATTTTTTGAGCTCTTAGTTTTCTAATATATAAAAATTTATATTACTGTTTATTAATAAGGTAAGTAAAATTTTTTTATACTTTCATAAAGTCTATGTATGTAATTTATATTTCCGATAAATTGCTAAAAAAAATTTAGCACATTTTTCTAGAAAAAAACACTTTATATTTCGCTGTCCTCAATTGAGGACACTGGGCATTAGCAACATTTTTAAATGGTTTTAGGGTTATATTTTATTTATTTTATTTAATTGCAGTTATATAAACAATGAATCGAATCACTTTTTTAACTTTTGAGGAAGCCGTCGAGTATGCATTTTCTGAAGAAATAGAAGCAGCTATTCTAGCGCTACCTCCTGAAGTAGATGAACTTACAGACGAAGAAAATATAAATGATGATGAATTGGGTGTTCCTGAAATTGTGGACATTGCAGGAACTACTGAATTAAACGTACCATCTGATGAAGAGGATAATATACCTTTGGCTAGACTCTTACCGTCTACTTCTTGACAGGGCGAACCGCCTTCAAAATGCAAAGTTATTGACAAACCTACGTGGCAGAAAAGCTTACCAACTTATAAAACTTGGCCCACAGGAAACAGTGCTGATCAAAAATTTGAAAATGTACGTCAAGATATAGAAACCTGTTCCATGCTAGAAACATTTGAAAACTATTTACACAAGATATTTTTGATCATATTGTGACTGAAACTTACCGTTACGCAATTAGTACAAAAAATAAACAGAATTTTGTAGTCTCTGTAGAAGATATAAAGGTTTTTTTGGGATTTTTGATATTTTCCGGTTACCACAGTTTACCTAGTGAACGGGCCTATTGGAGTGAGAGTGAAGATCTAGGAGTACAGTTGGTGAAAGATGCGATAAGTCGCAATGCTTATCTTGAAATAAAATCTAATATACATTTTCAAAACAACTCAAAATCAAATGAAAACAAACATGACAAGGCCTTTAAACTTAGACCATTGATAGATAAAGTAAATAAGAATTTTCAAAGATGGGGCGTTTTTGAAAAACAATTATCTATTGTTAAAATGATGGTAAGATATTTTGGACGACATGGCCTAAAACAGTTTATCCGTGGGAAACCAATAAGGTTTGGATACAAGCTTTGGTCTTTGTGTGGTAACAGCGAATATTGTTTCCACTTTTCCCTGTATTGTGGAAAAGAAATGGATCATGTAAAGGAACCTCTAGGAACTAGAGTAGTACACAAAATGCTAGATATTATTGACGACCCCTGTAGTTATCATATTTATTTTGACAATTACTTTGCAAGCTACAAGCTTTTTGTATCTTTGAAAGAGAAGGGTTTTAAGCAACGGGTACCATGCGGGACAATCGAACACAAAAGTGTCCTATAAAACCATCAAAAGATATAGAGAAGAGTCCTAGAGGTACTTATGATTTTCAATTTGACAATACAGGGGAAATTTTGATTGTAAGATGGAACGACAATAAAGCTGTTACAATGGGAACGAATTTTGATGAAATTGAACCACTAGCATCGGTATCTCGATGGAGCAAAGAAAAATAAGGAAAAGTACTGGTTCCGCAACCCTCTCTTATAGCAAAGTACAACAAGTATATGGGTGGAGTTGACCATCATGATTGGTTACTAGAGAAGAATAATATTGCTATTAGAGGGAAAAAATGGTACTGGTGTTTATTTACTAGAATTGTAGACATGTGTATTGTTAACAGCCATATTTTATATAACAAAACGCATCTTAGTCACAAGATTTCCATAAAGGAATATAGAAGAAACATAGCAGTACCATATCTCAAATTAGGCCATGGAAAACGTACATTGAAAGGCAGACCAGTTAATTTACCATCTACATCCAAAGTCAGTATTCCCGATGATGTAAGATTTGACGAAAAAGGTTACATTTTAGAGAAACGTGAAAAGCAACGCAGATGTCAGTACGTAGGCTGCAAAGGAAAACCGCGAACTTTTTGTAATAAGTGCAATGTAACACTTTGTATATCGTGCTTTTCTAAATATCATAATAAATATTTAAAATAAATTTTTTATATAAACTGATTACGCAAATAAAGGTTTAATTTTGTAAAATTAAACAAATATTGTTATTCCCTTCCTTTGTACATATATTCGCCCAGCGTCCTTAAATGATGACAGCCTGTATTGCCAAATCTAACCAAAAAAAAATTAATTTAAATGCATTTTCATTACTTCGATAAAGTTATAAGTTGTTATTAAAACGTTTATAAAAAAATTTTACCTATTTTTGAAATGGATATTTTTGTTAAAGCATTCATAAACATGCTTTTGGACCTATACTATGGATA
>JAQOWZ010000551.1:20000-32031 GCA_035578165.1 Stenolophus ochropezus | reverse complement strand
ACGCGCTATCTCAGAGTACATGTTATATAAAAAGGTGATAGTTGGAAGCACTTATACATGTTATAACTACTACGAAACCCGAAATTTTAGGTGAAACGTATATCGGCAAATGAACCGTCACTTGCCGGCATCTCAAGAGTACAGACATCGTATATGGTGTCTTATTTATTTTTGACATCATAATATATATAGGGGACATAGTAAGCATAGGGAAGAGGATAAAAATAAATTTATACATGTATGATATTTTCGGGTACTTTATTCAATATATTGATAAAATTGAGAAAATAAGTCAAGTTAACTTATACATGTTATATAAAAAGGTGATAGTGGAAGCACTTATACATGTTATAACTACTACGAAACCCGAAATTTAGGTGAAACGTATATCGCAAATGAACCGTCACTTGCCGGCATCTCAAGAGTACAGACATCGTATATGGTGTCTTATTTATTTTTGACATCATAATATATATAGGGGACATAGTAAGCATAGGGAAGAGGATATAAATAAATTTTATACATGTATGATATTTTCGGGTACTTTATTCAATATATTGATAAAATTGAGAAAATAAGTCAAGTTAACTTATACATGTTATATAAAATGGTGATAGTTGGAAGCACTTATACATGTTATAAACTACTACGAAACCCGAAATTTTAGGTGAAACGTATATCGGCAAATGAACCGTCACTTGCCGGCATCTCAAGAGTACAGACATCGTATATGGTGTCTTATTTATTTTTGACATCATAATATATATAGGGGACATAGTAAGCATAGGGAAGAGGATAAAAATAAATTTATACATGTATGATATTTTCGGGTACTTTATTCAATATATTGATAAAATTGAGAAAATAAGTCAAGTTAACTTATACATGTTATATAAAATGGTGATAGTTGGAAGCACTTATACATGTTATAACTACTACGAAACCCGAAATTTTAGGTGAAACGTATATCGGCAAATGAACCGTCACTTGCCGGCATCTCAAGAGTACAGACATCGTATATGGTGTCTTATTTATTTTTGACATCATAATATATATAGGGGACATAGTAAGCATAGGGAAGAGGATAAAAATAAATTTATACATGTATGATATTTTCGGGTACTTTATTCAATATATTGATAAAATTGAGAAAATAAGTCAAGTTAACTTATACATGTTATATAAAAAGGTGATAGTTGGAAGCACTTATACATGTTATAACTACTACGAAACCCGAAATTTTAGGTGAAACGTATATCGGCAAATGAACCGTCACTTGCCGGCATCTCAAGAGTACAGACATCGTATATGGTGTCTTATTTATTTTTGACATCATAATATATATAGGGGACATAGTAAGCATAGGGAAGAGGATAAAAATAAATTTATACATGTATGATATTTTCGGGTACTTTATTCAATATATTGATAAAATTGAGAAAATAAGTCAAGTTAACTTTATACATGTATATAAAATGGTGATAGTTGGAAGCACTTATACATGTTATAACTACTACGAAACCCGAAATTTTAGGTGAAACGTATATCGGCAAATGAACCGTCACTTGCCGGCATCTCAAGAGTACAGACATCGTATATGGTGTCTTATTTATTTTTGACATCATAATATATATAGGGGACATAGTAAGCATAGGGAAGAGGATAAAAATAAATTTATACATGTATGATATTTTCGGGTACTTTATTCAATATATTGATAAAATTGAGAAAATAAGTCAAGTTAACTTATACATGTTATATAAAAAGGTGATAGTTGGAAGCACTTATACATGTTATAACTACTACGAAACCCGAAATTTTAGGTGAAACGTATATCGGCAAATGAACCGTCACTTGCCGGCATCTCAAGAGTACAGACATCGTATATGGTGTCTTATTTATTTTTGACATCATAATATATATAGGGGACATAGTAAGCATAGGGAAGAGGATATAAATAAATTTATACATGTATGATATTTTCGGGTACTTTATTCAATATATTGATAAAATTGAGAAATAAGTCAAGTTAACTTATACATGTTATATAAAATGGTGATAGTTGGAAGCACTTATACATGTTATAACTACTACGAAACCCGAAATTTTAGGTGAAACGTATATCGGCAAATGAACCGTCACTTGCCGGCATCTCAAGAGTACAGACATCGTATATGGTGTCTTATTTATTTTTGACATCATAATATATATAGGGGACATAGTAAGCATAGGGAAGAGGATAAAAATAAATTTATACATGTATGATATTTTCGGGTACTTTATTCAATATATTGATAAAATTGAGAAAATAAGTCAAGTTAACTTATACATGTTATATAAAATGGTGATAGTTGGAAGCACTTATACATGTTATAACTACTACGAAACCCGAAATTTTAGGTGAAACGTATATCGGCAAATGAACCGTCACTTGCCGGCATCTCAAGAGTACAGACATCGTATATGGTGTCTTATTTATTTTTGACATCATAATATATATAGGGGACATAGTAAGCATAGGGAAGAGGATAAAAATAAATTTATACATGTATGATATTTTCGGGTACTTTATTCAATATATTGATAAAATTGAGAAAATAAGTCAAGTTAACTTATACATGTTATATAAAAAGGTGATAGTTGGAAGCACTTATACATGTTATAACTACTACGAAACCCGAAATTTTAGGTGAAACGTATATCGGCAAATGAACCGTCACTTGCCGGCATCTCAAGAGTACAGACATCGTATATGGTGTCTTATTTATTTTGACATCATAATATATATAGGGGACATAGTAAGCATAGGGAAGAGGATAAAAATAAATTTATACATGTATGATATTTTCGGGTACTTTATTCAATATATTGATAAAATTGAGAAAATAAGTCAAGTTAACTTATACATGTTATATAAAATGGTGATAGTTGGAAGCACTTATACATGTTATAACTACTACGAAACCCGAAATTTAGGTGAAACGTATATCGGCAATATGAACCGTCACTTGCCGGCATCTCAAGAGTACAGACATCGTATATGGTGTCTTATTTATTTTTGACATCATAATATATATAGGGGACATAGTAAGCATAGGGAAGAGGATAAAAATAAATTTATACATGTATGATATTTTCGGGTACTTTATTCAATATATTGATAAAATTGAGAAAATAAGTCAAGTTAACTTATACATGTTATATAAAAAAGGTGATAGTTGGAAGCACTTATACATGTTATAACTACTACGAAACCCGAAATTTTAGGTGAAACGTATATCGGCAAATGAACGTCACTTGCCGGCATCTCAAGAGTACAGACATCGTATATGGTGTCTTATTTATTTTTGACATCATAATATATATAGGGGACATAGTAAGCATAGGGAAGAGGATATAAATAAATTTATACATGTATGATATTTTCGGGTACTTTATTCAATATATTGATAAAATTGAGAAAATAAGTCAAGTTAACTTATACATGTTATATAAAATGGTGATAGTTGGAAGCACTTATACATGTTATAACTACTACGAAACCCGAAATTTTAGGTGAAACGTATATCGGCAAATGAACCGTCACTTGCCGGCATCTCAAGAGTACAGACATCGTATATGGTGTCTTATTTATTTTTGACATCATAATATATATAGGGGACATAGTAAGCATAGGGAAGAGGATAAAAATAAATTTATACATGTATGATATTTTCGGGTACTTTATTCAATATATTGATAAAATTGAGAAAATAAGTCAAGTTAACTTATACATGTTATATAAAAAGGTGATAGTTGGAAGCACTTATACATGTTATAACTACTACGAAACCCGAAATTTTAGGTGAAAACGTATATCGGCAAATGAACCGTCACTTGCCGGCATCTCAAGAGTACAGACATCGTATATGGTGTCTTATTTATTTTTGACATCACAATATATATAGGGGACATAGTAAGCATAGGGAAGAGGATATAAATAAATTTATACATGTATGATATTTTCGGGTACTTTATTCAATATATTGATAAAATTGAGAAAATAAGTCAAGTTAACTTATACATGTTATATAAAATGGTGATAGTTGGAAGCACTTATACATGTTATAACTACTACGAAACCTAAATTTTAGGTGAAACGTATATCGGCAAATGAACCGTCACTTGCCGGCATCTCAAGAGTACAGACATCGTATATGGTGTCTTATTTATTTTTGACATCATAATATATATAGGGGACATAGTAAGCATAGGGAAGAGGATAAAAATAAATTTATACATGTATGATATTTTCGGGTACTTTATTCAATATATTGATAAAATTGAGAAAATAAGTCAAGTAAATTTATACATGTTATATAAAAGGTGATAGTTGGAAGCACTTATACATGTTATAACTACTACCAAACCCGAAATTTTAGGTGAAATGACTATCGGAAAACGAACCGTCGGTTGCCGGCATCTCAAGAGTAAACACATCGTATATGGTGTCTTATTTATTTTTGGCATGTCAATATTTTTAAGGTGGTTGGAAAGTGTCATGAAGTAATAGTAGTGATACATATTCCTGTATGTAGGTTTTGTTATATCATGTGTAATATGTAATTCCTATGTATTTGCCACCCAGTATTATGAAAGAATTTTACAAATGTACTGTTCAAGTAATGATACGACCAACACATGTGTATGTATTTATTATTATTGTGTTTAACCCTGCTAATCACTTGGTTTTCTCATATTATTTTTATGTATACATGTGGTGTGGTGTGAGTCTGAATTATAAATTCAAATTATAAATTTGTTTTGCGTTCTATGGCTCACACTGCAAATCTCTGTTTAAATAATGGTTATTAGTGCGGCCTACGTCCCCCTCGGGTCAAATTAGTAACCAAGACTTTTTGCAGAGTACACTTATTCTTTTATTATTTGGTGTGTATAAGTGTGGTTTTCTCTGAGTTAATCGCAGCTTTATAAAAATACACTATTTAAAACGAGAAAAGTGTGATTTTAACTATATTTAGAGACGCATAAATATGTACCAGCAGCCTCTGTCTTCCATAGTAAATCACTACTTTATAATAATACTAGATATTAATAAAAACATATACGGTATTATATTTCATACATGAATATATAACAGAACTAAGGTTCAATAAATGAAAACTGTCCTAAGATGGTAAGGAAGGAGTAAGAATGATATAATGATGAATTCACGAAAGACGAAAGACTTTGAATGGAGGGCATATAAACACAACATAATATACACTTACATATATTCCTAACATAACTGGTGTAGAGTAACGTGTTTTATTATTGTTGGTTAGTTTAGCCAGAAACATAATTGAACGGACCCAATTATGAATGAATGGTAGTGACAAAAGCTAAGGGCTTTTAAATGAAAGCATGGCATATAAACACAACATAATATGCACTTACATATATTCCTAACATAACTGGTGTAGATTTATTAAAAGTTGGATACGTTTGTTAGGAATGAACTGGTAACGTGTTTTATTATTGTTGGTTAGTTTAGGCAAAACATAATTGAGCAGAACCAATTATGATATATACGCAATGATAATGTGGGTAGTGACGAAAGTAAGAGATGGTGAATTCAATCATAAGCTAAGAGGCTTACAAAGAGGAGATATGATGGTGTGTAGTGACGAAAGTAAGAGATGGTGAATTCAATCATAAGCTAAAAGGCTTACAAAGTGGAGGAGATATGATTGGTGGTGCATGGCAAATATATCATGTTGTTATATTATATACCGTGTATGAATTGATCTGTATAAGTGTGATTCTTACTATACTTAGAGACGCGCGCTGGCTGACATATAACGCTTATCTTCATAGTATAAATCATTACTTTTAAATACACATATATAAACTGATGGCAGTGCTCGTTACTGAGAACGGTGATAAAATTATGGTATACAAGTAATGATAAATTTCTTTTGGGTTCTTTATCATGAATTACTATAACCTTTATGGCGCTGTTCGTTTTGAAGTGCGGCACACATTAAGTGTATGTGTATAAATTGAATGTAACAAGTAGATATTATGATTGGGTGGAAAGATCATTTATTTAATCTGTATAAGTTTGTGAGTAAAATCACACTACTTTATAATAATACAGAATATTTTGTTATGTGTATAAGTGTGGTTTTCTTTGAAGTTAATCGCAGCTTTATAAAAAATACACGAAGAGATACATATATAACCTGATGGCAGTGCTCGTTACTGAGAACGGTGATAAAATTATGGTATACAAGTAATGATAAATTTCTTTTGGGTAATTTTTATCATGAATTACTATAACCTTTATGGCGCTGTTCGTTTTGAAGTGCGGCACACATTAAGTGTATGTGTATCATTTATTTAATCTGTATAAGTTTGTGAGTAAAATCGCACTACTTTATAATAATACAGAATATTTTGGTGTATGTGTATAAGTGTGGTTTTCTTTAAGGTTAATCGCAGCTTTATAAAAATACACTATAAACGAACAGATACATATATGTAACCTGATGGCAGTGCTCGTTACTGAGAACGGTGATAAAATTATGGTATACAAGTAATGATAAATTTCTTTTAAGTTTTTATCATGAATTACTATAACCTTTATGGCGCTGTTCGTTTTGAAGTGCGGCACACATTAAGTGTTGTGTATGTGTATCATTTATTTAATCTGTATAAGTTTTGTGAGTAAAATCACACTACTTTATAATAATACAGAAATTTATATTTGTGTGTGATAGAAATAACGGCCACAGACTAACGCACGTACATTCTATTGCACTTTATTTAAATACCTATATTATAAAATGGTGACTTTGATTGTAATATATTTTACCCAAAAACATATTATATCAGAGAAACTGTTTTCGAGGCAATTATTTTTATATGTACACATTTAAAAATGTGTAAAATAAAAATGATTGGCGTAGTCTACAGCATGTCCGCGGGTAAGCGTTTTAATACGTGAGACTCTATGGCGACAACTTTTACCAAAATCCTTTTATTATATATACATATATATATACTAAAAGGTAATATACAAAAACTCACAATATTCCGAGCGAGAATATGTTTTGTGTTTAATCAGTTAAACACCAAGCAACAATACGGTCATTAAAAATGACGCTACTTATCTAGCGAAGAGTATTAAATGTAAAGAAATCAAACGAAACATAATATTAAAGGGACTGTGTGACCCGCTAAATAATATTTGTTTTTTTTATATATATTTATATGGACTTGTGTGTCCTTATTATAATAAAATATATATATTTATAATATGTTTTTTTTCCCAATCATATAATTTTATATTATATGTTTTGGGTGAAACTGTATTTGAAAGAGAACAAGTTAAAATATGTATTTAATATATGTATTTTTTTTCTTTGTTTCTTCTTGAAAAACAGTTCCCTGGTTGATCCTGCCAGTAGTCATATGCTTGTCTCAAAGATTAAGCCATGCATGTCTAAGTACAAACTATATTAAAGTGAAACCGCGAAAGGCTCATTAAATCAGTTATGGTTCCTTAGATCGTACCACAATTACTTGGATAACTGTGGTAATTCTAGAGCTAATACATGCAAACAGAGCTCTGACCGGAGACGGAAGGAGTGCTTTTATTAGATCAAAACCAATCGGCAGCAGTAGCATTTCGGTGTTATTGTTCGTCGCTCAATTAATGGTGAATCTGAATAACTTTATGCTGATCGCATGGTCTTGTACCGGCGACGCATCTTTCAAATGTCTGCCTTATCAACTGTCGATGGTAGGATCTGCGCCTACCATGGTTGTAACGGGTAACGGGGAATCAGGGTCGATTCCGGAGAGGGAGCCTGAGAAACGGCTACCACATCCAAGGAAGGCAGCAGGCGCGCAAATTACCCACTCCCGGCACGGGGAGGTAGTGACGAAAAATAACGATACGGGACTCATCCGAGGCCCGTAATCGGAATGAGTACACTTTAAATCCTTTAACGGAGGACCAATTGGAGGGCAAGTCTGGTGCCAGCAGCCGCGGTAATTCCAGCTCCAATAGCGTATATTAAAGTTGTTGCGGTTAAAAAGCTCGTAGTTGAATTTGTGTTCCGCACTGTCGGTTCACCGCCCGCGGTGCTAACTGGCATGTTTGCGGAACGTCCTGCCGGTGGATGCTGCAGTAAGTGATTTCGGTCATTTACAACACATCCGACTTATGAATCCTGTCGCGGTGCTCTTAATTGAGTGTCGAGGCGGGCCGGCACGTTTACTTTGAACAAATTAAAGTGCTCAAAGCAGGCTAACTAATGCCTGAATAATTAGTGCATGGAATAATGGAACAGGACCTTGGTTCTATTTTGTTGGTTTTCGGAACCCCAAGGTAATGATTAATAGGGACAGATGGGGGCATTCGTATTGCGACGTTAGAGGTGAAATTCTTGGATCGTCGCAAGACGGACTAAAAGCGAAAGCATTTGCCAAAGATGTTTTCATTAATCAAGAACGAAAGTCAGAGGTTCGAAGGCGATCAGATACCGCCCTAGTTCTGACCATAAACGATGCCAGCTAGCGATCCGCCAAAGTTCCTCCGATGACTTGGCGGGCAGCTTTCGGGAAACCAAAGCTTTTGGGTTCCGGGGGAAGTATGGTTGCAAAGCTGAAACTTAAAGGAATTGACGGAAGGGCACCACCAGGAGTGGAGCCTGCGGCTTAATTTGACTCAACACGGAAACCTCACCAGGCCCAGACACTGGAAGGATTGACAGATTGAGAGCTCTTTCTTGATTCAGTGGGTGGTGGTGCATGGGCCGTTCTTAGTTCGTGGAGCGATTCGGCTGGTTAATTCCGATAACGAACGAGACTCTAGCCTACTAAATAGACGTTACACTTTCCAGTATCTCGAAGGCTCACATCTCTCGTTTCTTTACTGCACATCGCCTTGCATTTCGGTGTTTTGGTTGTTGTGTGGTGGGCGGGAGTTTGTGGTTTTTACTACTGGCGTACATATATATCTTCTTAGAGGGACAGGCGGCTTCTAGCCGCACGAGATTGAGCAATAACAGGTCTGTGATGCCCTTAGATGTTCTGGGCCGCACGCGCGCTACACTGAAGGAATCAGCGTGTCTTCCCTGGCCGAAAGGTCCGGGTAACCCCGCTGAACCTCCTTCGTGCTAGGGATTGGGGCTTGCAATTATTCCCCATGAACGAGGAATTCCCAGTAAGCGCGAGTCATAAACTCGCGTTGATTACGTCCCTGCCCTTTGTACATACCGCCCGTCGCTACTACCGATTGAATGATTTAGTGAGGTCTTCGGACTGGTACGCGGTGATGTTTCGACATTACCGATGTCGCTGGGAAGATGACCAAACTTGATTATTTAGAGGAAGTAAAAGTCGTAACAAGTTTCCGTTGGTGAACCAGCGGAAGGATCATTATTATTTGTTATTTTGTTATAACAAAATAATATTTATATCCATCTTTTTTATACTAAAATCAAACGACGATTGGTCGTTTATCTTTTCTCTTTATGAGAGAAGTTTTTTTCTTTTACATATATTTAGTAGTTGGTTCCTACGTAACTATTTTATGTGCTAATAATTTGTTGTATATGTATAGATAGACATAAAATAATATGTTACGGAAAGGTAATGAGTGTCAATGCTTGATTTATGTTTTACAAAACATTTAACTTTGTATTGCCTCATTATTTGTGGGTCGTAAAGGATATCTGTCGCCGCTACTAATATATACCTTATGCATACAAGTTTACAATACAATATTTATATAATATCAGTATATTTTTCAGTAATAAGTAAGTATACTGAATAATATTTGTATTTGCTTGAAGTGATATGCAGAAAATCTATGTGTTTATCATATTATAAAAAGTACATATATGTATATGATAATAATTTCTGGTTTACGTTCTGTTTGTACTGTATTGTATGTGTTTATTTAACATGTATAATATACATTATAATAAATATATGGGTATATTTATAATAAACTAGATGGCAATGCTCTTTACTGAGTTACCATTTTAGTTATTTACCATATATTATGTATATTTTGTTAATAACCATCATACGGCTTACATGTACGTATTACTTTGAAATAGAGAAATATAAAAACATATTGTATTTTTTTTTTTTTTTTTTTTTTTGATATTACATAGTAGTATGAATTGAACTTCCAAAAATCAAACGACAACGAAAGTTGTCGTTTATCTTTTTCTCTTTGTGAGAAAAGTTGTATCTATATCTGGTAGTTGGTTCCTACGTAACAATTTTATGTGCTAATAATTGTGTTGTATATGTATAGATAGACATAAAATAATATGTTACGGAAAGGTAATGAGTGTCAATGCTTGATTTATGTTTTACAAAACATTTAACTTTGTATTGCCTCATTATTTGTGGGTCGTAAAGGATATCTGTCGCCGCTACCAATATACCTTATGCAATACAGGTTTAATACATTATTTTATTATAATATCAGTATATTTTTTTTTGTTAAGTATACTGAATAAATTTTGTATTTGCTTGAAGTGATATGCAGAAAAATCTATGTTTATCATATTATAAAAGTACATATGATGATTATAATAATTTCTGGTGTGCGTGTTCTGTTTGTTGTATTGTATGTGTTTATTTAACATGTATAATATACATTATAATAAATTATATGTGGTATATTTATAATAAACTATATAGATGCAGTGCTCTTTACTGAGTTACTCATTTAGTAGTTATTTACCGTATATTGTGTATATTTTGTTAATAACCATCAAACAGCTTACATGTTACGCGCATTACTTGAAATAGAGAAAACATATTGTATTTTTTTGATAATACATAGTAGTATGAATAGAACTTCCAAACATATAAATATATGTGCATGTATACTTATTTATAATAAATGATACGGGCTGGATAATATTTATAAAAGTATCATTTTTGGTATATGTGTGTATGTATTTTATATTTGTATTAAATCACCCTGAACAGTGGATCACTTGGTTCGCAGATCGATGAAGAACGCAGCTAATTGCGCGTCAACTTGTGAACTGCAGGACACATGAACATTGATATTTCGAACGCACATTGCGGTCTTGGGATACTATTTCCAGACCACACCTGACTGAGGGTCGTGTTTTATTATAAACCAGACTGATTGTTAAATTTATATTTAACAATCGATTATGGAGTTTTCAATTCTTTTCGTAAACTATACCTCTAGTTTTGAGATTAGAATTGTACTCTTAAATTTGTTACTAGTGTCTCTGGTGAAATATTTCGAACTCACACAATAATATATATTATTGTGTTGTTGTTTTTGATATATTGAACCGTACACGAATTATACATAAAAATACATTGAATGTGTTTTTGAAAAATGTATATAATAAACACGCTGGAATTTTATATTGTGTTATTTGTTAACCTGGTTTTAATAGTATAACATGATGGTTTTTTTTCTTGTGTTTTTATACAGAAATCGTAACTTTCGTTAAGCACATATACATACGATGTTATGTATAAAAATAGGGATATTATATACATATATGATATTATGCATTTAATGGTTCTGAGATATTTTTTTGGATATATATAATAGACATTAAATTGTATTTAGTCATATATAAATAATTCCCTATGTTAGAATAAATATGTGTGTTATGTGTTGAAAGTTTATGATATTATGTTTATTAACCGACAAAAAGGAAAAATTAACATTGTATGTTATAATATATACTATTAATATTTTTTTGTGTTTTCTAACAGGTTTTTTAAAAATTTATAATAAACACATATAAAAATATTCCATATATTTATTTATAATATTTATATATGCGACCTCAGGTTAGGTGAGATTACCCGCTAAATTTAAGCATATTATTAAGCGGAGGAAAAGAAACTAACTAGGATTCCCTTAGTAGCGGCGAGCGAACAGGGAGAAGCCCAGCACTGAAGCCCACAGTCGAAACGGTTGTCGGGCAATGTAGTGTTTGGGAGAGCCCGTTTAACCTAAGTA
>JAQOWZ010000551.1:12500-17500 GCA_035578165.1 Stenolophus ochropezus | reverse complement strand
ACGATGGTATGCAAATATCAGCCGTTCGGAGTGTCCTTTTCGGCCGTCATTTAACGATCAACTCAGAACTGGCACGGACCAGGGGAATCCGACTGTCTAATTAAAACAAAGCATTGCGATGGCCCCAACGGGTGTTGACGCAATGTGATTTCTGCCCAGTGCTCTGAATGTCAACGTGAAGAAATTCAAGCAAGCGCGGGTAAACGGCGGGAGTAGACGGACGTGTTTCTGACGAGCTCCCGAAGTTTTGTCAAAAATACGGTTTTTTCTGCTTTTTGAAAGTTCTTCTTGTGCTCTAGTGGAAGTGTACGTGTACTTAAAGGCTACTACCCAGGATTTTCTCCAAGATAGTTGTCCTATTTTCTGTACAGGAAGTGAAAAGTGTAGTGACCTAATTTGGCAGTGCTGTCGCGTGTTGTGTGGGTGCACCGAACGTTTTTATATTTTTTATATAAATAACTGTAAGTACTCTCGTCCTTCACCCTATAGTGCAGCAAGACTGGTTTTCCAACACTTTTTCATTTTTCTAACCTAACATCTACCACGTGGCAGCCACGAGGCTTGAAAATTTTCACCTGCCGGTAACAGTGTGCGCGCGCTAGCTCAACCTTCCACCGCTAGTCTCGCATCGCGTCGTGTTTTCGCTTCTCGCCACTAGGTGACGCCTCCTGCTGCCTGGCTATCGGTTCGGTCTCCGTCCGCTAGACGGCACCAGCGCGCCCTACGAGTTTCGTGAATACGCGCGGCATTTCAACTGTATTTTTACCCGCCCACCCCTCGGCGCCAGGTGCATTTCACACCTGGACGAGTGTAGCGCCTGCGGGAGAAAGTGAGTCGAACCCTCTACAACTACTCACTTTCCATTCGCGTCCCGGTTTTTCTTCCGTTGAACGCGACGCATCGTTTCTACACCATCCACCGTACACGACGGTCTTCCCGACGCCGTTTCTGCGTCCCGACGCCCGGCGTCGTTTTCGAACGGACACCGGATTCGGACTCCAGGGACAACAACATCTTCTTCCCGACGCCAGACGTCGCGACGCTCGGCGTCGTTTCTGAAATAACAGTGTTATTGACCTCCCAGGACCCCCACAACCTTGTCCTCATCGAGCGACGCCCCAGCGTCGCATCTCTGGCGTCCCGACGCCCGGCGTCGTTCTCCACCGCTACCCGGATTTGGGCACTTTGGAACCTCCCGAACCAGTTTCTGAGGTCGGCGTCGCGACGCCGACGCTCCTTTTGCTAGAGGTCCTCGTATTGTCCCGCGACCCTACCCGACGCCTAGAGAGGAAACCTCCGACTCCGACGTCACCCGGGACGCCTCGATACGCTCTTTGGTTCGCGAGATATCGAGCTTTCTTTCCACCGTCCCGACGCCGAAAGACGCCGGGCACTAACGTATCGAGCGACAACTCCTTTTCAGGGTTTTCGGGGTCGCCGGATCGTTTGGTGACATCCCCAGGACCGTCGGCGTGCAGGTTGCGGAGTTACGGGGGCCCTCCACCTTCACAGGCAGGATTCCAACTTCGTCTGCCCGAAACTGGTCCCGTGGGTCTCTCTGCGCCCTACCTAGTGGTGGAAGAACCTGAAGTTCCGTCGTGGTACATAAGTAGACCCGTTAGCCACCCCCTACACTTTATTCTCGCCGAGTTGGACGACCAGGAAGACTCCACAGCCGGATGGATCGCTTCCTGGGGAAGAAGAGGCAGGGCCCTTCCGCGCCTTCTACCTCGGACTCGAATCGCCCATCATCGACCACCGCGCCATCACTTGATGGCGGACAGCCGTCAACCTCTACAACGGCAAAGGCGGCCACTAAAGCCGCCCCGGCAAAGAAGAAAGCTGCCAAACCCTTACCTCTCAGCGGGACCAAGTCTCATTCTGGTCCCTCGCAGCTTTCAACTCCCAGTACTTCTGCGATCCCTTCCCCAACGGAGAAGCCTACATCGGGCTTCGTATGTGACTTGTGCGGAGTGGAGTACCAGCTGAAGTCCAGCCTAGCCCGTCACATGAAATTCTGCGGCACACGGGACCGCTCGAGATGCTTTGTTTGTAAAATGCACTTCAGCAACTACGCGAGCGTGCGACAGCACGAACGACGGGCCCACGAGAAGGAGTACCGTGAACAGTTGCTGGAGCAACTTCCTGCCCCCAAATCTGTATTGACAGCCAAAATCGCTGAGATCGAGGCAAAGAGTCTCAGGGGGAAGATAAGCTACAAGGAGATGGAGCAGGCAACCGGTCTGACTTCCCACCAGATCCGGTTCATCAGGGAGAAGCCCACGTACCCGGCCATGCTAAAGAAGGCCAAAAGAGAACAAGAGGAACGAGCTCTGAAAACCTTTGCCAAGAGCTACAATCCCTCTTCTTCCTCTACCACCCCAACACAAGGTACGTGCTCTCATCCTGTTGTTTCTCCGCCTGCCCCTCCAGCACCCACAACATCCCGAACCCGTGCGACGCAGAATTTGATGCCGACAACTCCTGGGCAAAAACGGAGGCCATCTTCATCCCCACAGGCACAACCCCCGCCCACCAGGATGAAAACCGCGGAATCCCGAACAGCACCAGCGACCCGACCACCTGGCCGCGGAGTCCCGGAGCCCAGAGTGCTGCCTATTCAAGAGCAGCCCCCGCCGCCTCCTCCTAGAGTGGAAGCACAGCTACCTTCTAAACGGAAGCGCTCCAGTCCACCCGGAGATGGCAACGCCAGGCATCGTGCCAGAACTCTCTCCTCCCCACCTTCTGTCTCCTCTGTTTTAGATCAACTGGTTCCAGCCACGGGTAGGGTGGATGACCCAGGAGTTTCCCCTGCCCCTGATGACTGCCCAGGGCTGCGTACACCGCTCACTCCCCGGATTGAGGGGGTCTTGTCCGACCCAGAGGACGTCCAAGATACCGATGGCTCCCCCGATACCGCGCTGCTGCTCGAGGCCTTACTTGCAGCACGCAGCGACGCCGACCCAGCCACCCAAGAGCTAATCAAGGCCGCCCTGCTCGGAGACCCCCCAACCCTCGACAACGCAGTCAACAGGTGGCTGTCTTCCAAGCTCCCTGCCAAACGCCCACCCGGTCCAAGGAAGCAGCGCCCACCACCACCTACTCTGCAGCCCGAAACCACGCGTAAGCGAAGAGCTGCAGAGTATAAGAAATGCCAGGACCTCTTCGGCAAGAAGAGATCCGTCCTGGCGGAACACATAACTACTGGAACTCCTCTACTAGAAGAAGAAGTCTTTCCGCCGACGGGAGCCTGTGAAGAGCTGTACCGGTCGCTTTTTGAAACACGTACCTCGGACCCCGAACCTGTCACCTCACCCAAAGGAAATTTCTCAATACGGCAACCGATAACTGCAGAAGAGATCGAGACTTCTAAGAAAACCTGGAAGAACACCTCGCCAGGTCCTGACGGGATTCTCATCCCCCAGGTGAAGGTCTGCCCTTCCAAGCAGCTCTCGGTCCTTTTTAACTGTCTGCTTTATCGCTGCCACACCCCGACCATCTGGCGTGCTAACAGGACCGTTTTAATCCCGAAAGGGGGTGACAGGAGGGACCCAGCCAACTGGAGGCCGATAACTATAAGTTCGGCGGTGCAACGGCTGTTCCACCGCATCTTGGCCAAGCGACTGGTCAACACAGCCAACCTCCACCCACTTCAGCGAGGCTTCAGGGAGGTGGATGGCTGCCTAGCGAACACCATTACCCTCAACCATTACATCCGCTCCAGGAGGTTGAGGGGTAAGACATACAATGTAGTGGCCTTAGACGTCCGGAAAGCGTTCGATACGGTCGCCCACGCGTCCATCCTGCGTGGCCTGTACCGGAAGGGTTTTGACGAAGATTCGGTCAAGTTCATTGGCAGCACTCTTCGGGCCCACACGACCATCTCTGTGGGTGCCGAAACTTCAGGGAGGGTGATCTTCAAGAGGGGTGTCAAACAGGGTGACCCCCTGAGCCCCACCTTATTCAACATCGTAGTGGATGAGTTGTTGGAGGACCTCAACAGCCAGCGTCCTGGGGGTACCATCTGTCCGGGTACCTCTGTTGCAGCCCTCGCCTTTGCAGACGACATAGTCTTGTTAGCGGACAATGACATTGACATGACTATCACCCTTGACGAGGCCGAACAGTTCCTGCGAAGAAGAGGAATGGCACTTAATTCCAAAAAGTGCATAGCAGTGTCTGCGGCTACCACCAGCCACAAGTCAGTCCCTAGGACCAGACCCCTCTTCAAGATCGCAGGACAGTTCATCCCCATGGCCAATGAAGTCAATCTTGTCCGCTACCTAGGACTTGATTTTGCTACCACTGGGGTAGCTAAACCAACGCTACATAACCTTAACATCTGGTTAGGACGCCTGCAAAGAGCACCACTAAAGCCCCAACAAAAACTCTCCCTCTTGAAAATCAACATCCTCCCTAAGCTTTACCACGGCCTACAAACCCCTTCCATTACCGGCAAAATCCTTGCTGAATGCGACCGTATAATCCGGAAAAGCGTCAAAAGACTACTACACCTCTCAAGTCATACAGGCAACCATTTCCTTTACGCTAAGTTGAAGGATGGAGGACTTGGCATACCAAACTTCCGATCCGTCATCCCCCGCATCTTGACGGAAAGACTCTTTCGTCTAGGAGAAGAGGAGGGCCTTTCCCATAAGGTCCTAGCCAGTGAGCCTACAGCTTCCTTCGTAAGGCGCTTAAAGAAACTCGCGCCGCCGGGCCCACCGGATGCCTACTGGAGGGAAAAGATTTCCACCAGTCCCTTCAGTGCGGGCCTGCAGGAGGCTTGCTCTGACAACGGAAGCCGCTCCTGGATCCTGCACCCCCCCCGAGGTTGGACGGGCAGCGATTTCGTCAGGGCCGTCAAGCTACGAACTGCCAACCTACCAACCCTTGCCCTGCCCTATAAGAGTAGGGAGAACAAGCCATGCAGAGCTGGTTGCAACGTCGACGAAACTGTCTGTCATATTCTGCAGGCTTGTCACGTCAACCACCCAAAT
>JAQOWZ010000551.1:0-7500 GCA_035578165.1 Stenolophus ochropezus | reverse complement strand
GTACACGTTAAACACTTTAATTTTGTTTTATAAAGTTTTTCTCTAACTTTTATGGTTTACGAGTTATTAATAAATAAATATTTTCGGTGGGTTCGGAACCCACTTTTTATTTAGGCATATAGTACACGTTAAACACTTTAATTTTGTTATATAAAGTTTTTCTCTAACTTTTATGGTTTACGAGTTATTAATAAATAAATATTTTCGGTGGGTTTGGAACCCACTTTTTATTTAGGCATATAGTACACGTTAAACACTTTAATTTTGTTATATAAAGTTTTTCTCTAACTTTTATGGTTTACGAGTTATTAATAAATAAATATTTTATATGGGTCCTGAACCCACTTTCTATTTAGGCATATATTACTCGTTAACCACTCTACACATTTGTTATATAAAGTTTTTCTCTAACTTTTATGGTTTACGAGTTATTAATAAATAAATATTTTATATGGGTCCTGAACCCACTTTCTATTTAGGCATATATTACTCGTTAACCACTCTACACATTTGTTATATAAAGTTTTTCTCTAACTTTTATGGTTTACGAGTTATTAATAAATAAATATTTTATATGGGTCCTGAACCCACTTTCTATTTAGGCATATATTACTCGTTAACCACTCTACACATTTGTTATATAAAGTTTTTCTCTAACTTTTATGGTTTACGAGTTATTAATAAATAAATATTTTATATGGGTCCTGAACCCACTTTCTATTTAGGCATATATTACTCGTTAACCACTCTACACATTTGTTATATAAAGTTTTTCTCTAACTTTTATGTTTTAGGAATTATTAAAATAAGAAAAGTAAACTTATACATGTTATACTAAAGGTGTTAGTTGAGAAGCATTTATACATGTTAAACTTCATACCTATCCCGAAATTTTGCTTGATATGACTATCGGCAAACGACCCGTCACTTCCCGGCATCTCAAGAGTACGCACACCGTATACCGTGTCTTATTTATTTTTGACATCATAATACATATAGGGGACATAGTAGTGAAACGATGATGTTGTGTTTTAAATATAAAAGTATAATATTTCACTACACATTGAAACGATATTAACAGATTTGTGAAAATTAGTACAAGTTGAAGTTAAACATGTATAAGTTCATATATCTAACACATTTTATATAACATGTATAAGTAAAACCTACCTATTC
The DNA here is from genome assembly GCA_035578165.1 of Stenolophus ochropezus. Taxonomy (NCBI): domain Eukaryota; kingdom Metazoa; phylum Arthropoda; class Insecta; order Coleoptera; family Carabidae; genus Stenolophus; species Stenolophus ochropezus. The sequence continues at coordinate 6,324 of JAQOWZ010000551.1, read as the reverse complement.
CGAAGTTTTGCTTGATATGACTGTCGGCAAACAAATCAACGAGATTTGTAGTAATAAGTACAAGTTAAAAGATGAAAATTTATAAGTGTATATATGTAACACATTTTATATAACATGTATAAGCACAATCTATTCCGAAATTTTACTTTGAGTATAAGTTACTGGTATTCATGATATATATCAGGTGATAGTCTGTAGCACTTATACATGTTATAACTACTGCCTACACCGAAATTTTAGGTAAAACGTATATCGGCAAATGAACCGTCACTTGCCGGCATCTCAAGAGTACACATATCGTATGTGGTGTCTTATTTATTTTTGACATCATAATATATATAGGGGACATAGTAAGCGTAGGGAAGAGGATATAAAAAAATTTATACATGTATGATATTTTCATGTACTTTATTCAATATATTGATAAAATTGAGAAAATAAGTCAAGTTAACTTATACATGTTATATAAAAAGGTGATAGTTGGAAGCATTTATACATGTTATAACTACTACGAAACCCGAAATTTTAGGTGAAACGTATATCGGCAAATGAACCGTCACTTGCCGGCATCTCAAGAGTACACATATCGTATATGGTGTCTTATTTATTTTTGACATCACATTATATATAAGGGACATAGTAAGCATAGGGAAAAGGATAAAAATAAATTTATACATGTATGATATTTTCGGGTACTTTATTCAATATATTGATAAAATTGAGAAAATAAGTCAAGTTAACTTATACATGTTATATAAAATGGTGATAGTTGGAAGCACTTATACATGTTATAACTACTACGAAACCCGAAATTTTAGGTGAAACGTATATCGGCAAATGAACCGTCACTTGCCGGCATCTCAAGAGTACAGACATCGTATATGGTGTCTTATTTATTTTTGACATCATAATATATATAGGGGACATAGTAAGCATAGGGAAGAGGATAAAAATAAATTTATACATGTATGATATTTTCGGGTACTTTATTCAATATATTGATAAAATTGAGAAAATAAGTCAAGTTAACTTATACATGTTATATAAAATGGTGATAGTTGGAAGCACTTATACATGTTATAACTACTACGAAACCCGAAATTTTAGGTGAAACGTATATCGGCAAATGAACCGTCACTTGCCGGCATCTCAAGAGTACAGACATCGTATATGGTGTCTTATTTATTTTTGACATCATAATATATATAGGGGACATAGTAAGCATAGGGAAGAGGATAAAAATAAATTTATACATGTATGATATTTTCGGGTACTTTATTCAATATATTGATAAAATTGAGAAAATAAGTCAAGTTAACTTATACATGTTATATAAAAAGGTGATAGTTGGAAGCACTTATACATGTTATAACTACTACGAAACCCGAAATTTTAGGTGAAACGTATATCGGCAAATGAACCGTCACTTGCCGGCATCTCAAGAGTACAGACATCGTATATGGTGTCTTATTTATTTTTGACATCATAATATATATAGGGGACATAGTAAGCATAGGGAAGAGGATATAAATAAATTTATACATGTATGATATTTTCGGGTACTTTATTCAATATATTGATAAAATTGAGAAAATAAGTCAAGTTAACTTATACATGTTATATAAAATGGTGATAGTTGGAAGCACTTATACATGTTATAACTACTACGAAACCCGAAATTTTAGGTGAAACGTATATCGGCAAATGAACCGTCACTTGCCGGCATCTCAAGAGTACAGACATCGTATATGGTGTCTTATTTATTTTTGACATCATAATATATATAGGGGACATAGTAAGCATAGGGAAGAGGATAAAAATAAATTTATACATGTATGATATTTTCGGGTACTTTATTCAATATATTGATAAAATTGAGAAAATAAGTCAAGTTAACTTATACATGTTATATAAAATGGTGATAGTTGGAAGCACTTATACATGTTATAACTACTACGAAACCCGAAATTTTAGGTGAAACGTATATCGGCAAATGAACCGTCACTTGCCGGCATCTCAAGAGTACAGACATCGTATATGGTGTCTTATTTATTTTTGACATCATAATATATATAGGGGACATAGTAAGCATAGGGAAGAGGATAAAAATAAATTTATACATGTATGATATTTTCGGGTACTTTATTCAATATATTGATAAAATTGAGAAAATAAGTCAAGTTAACTTATACATGTTATATAAAAAGGTGATAGTTGGAAGCACTTATACATGTTATAACTACTACGAAACCCGAAATTTTAGGTGAAACGTATATCGGCAAATGAACCGTCACTTGCCGGCATCTCAAGAGTACAGACATCGTATATGGTGTCTTATTTATTTTTGACATCATAATATATATAGGGGACATAGTAAGCATAGGGAAGAGGATAAAAATAAATTTATACATGTATGATATTTTCGGGTACTTTATTCAATATATTGATAAAATTGAGAAAATAAGTCAAGTTAACTTATACATGTTATATAAAATGGTGATAGTTGGAAGCACTTATACATGTTATAACTACTACGAAACCCGAAATTTTAGGTGAAACGTATATCGGCAAATGAACCGTCACTTGCCGGCATCTCAAGAGTACAGACATCGTATATGGTGTCTTATTTATTTTTGACATCATAATATATATAGGGGACATAGTAAGCATAGGGAAGAGGATAAAAATAAATTTATACATGTATGATATTTTCGGGTACTTTATTCAATATATTGATAAAATTGAGAAAATAAGTCAAGTTAACTTATACATGTTATATAAAAAGGTGATAGTTGGAAGCACTTATACATGTTATAACTACTACGAAACCCGAAATTTTAGGTGAAACGTATATCGGCAAATGAACCGTCACTTGCCGGCATCTCAAGAGTACAGACATCGTATATGGTGTCTTATTTATTTTTGACATCATAATATATATAGGGGACATAGTAAGCATAGGGAAGAGGATATAAATAAATTTATACATGTATGATATTTTCGGGTACTTTATTCAATATATTGATAAAATTGAGAAAATAAGTCAAGTTAACTTATACATGTTATATAAAATGGTGATAGTTGGAAGCACTTATACATGTTATAACTACTACGAAACCCGAAATTTTAGGTGAAACGTATATCGGCAAATGAACCGTCACTTGCCGGCATCTCAAGAGTACAGACATCGTATATGGTGTCTTATTTATTTTTGACATCATAATATATATAGGGGACATAGTAAGCATAGGGAAGAGGATAAAAATAAATTTATACATGTATGATATTTTCGGGTACTTTATTCAATATATTGATAAAATTGAGAAAATAAGTCAAGTTAACTTATACATGTTATATAAAATGGTGATAGTTGGAAGCACTTATACATGTTATAACTACTACGAAACCCGAAATTTTAGGTGAAACGTATATCGGCAAATGAACCGTCACTTGCCGGCATCTCAAGAGTACAGACATCGTATATGGTGTCTTATTTATTTTTGACATCATAATATATATAGGGGACATAGTAAGCATAGGGAAGAGGATAAAAATAAATTTATACATGTATGATATTTTCGGGTACTTTATTCAATATATTGATAAAATTGAGAAAATAAGTCAAGTTAACTTATACATGTTATATAAAAAGGTGATAGTTGGAAGCACTTATACATGTTATAACTACTACGAAACCCGAAATTTTAGGTGAAACGTATATCGGCAAATGAACCGTCACTTGCCGGCATCTCAAGAGTACAGACATCGTATATGGTGTCTTATTTATTTTTGACATCATAATATATATAGGGGACATAGTAAGCATAGGGAAGAGGATATAAATAAATTTATACATGTATGATATTTTCGGGTACTTTATTCAATATATTGATAAAATTGAGAAAATAAGTCAAGTTAACTTATACATGTTATATAAAATGGTGATAGTTGGAAGCACTTATACATGTTATAACTACTACGAAACCCGAAATTTTAGGTGAAACGTATATCGGCAAATGAACCGTCACTTGCCGGCATCTCAAGAGTACAGACATCGTATATGGTGTCTTATTTATTTTTGACATCATAATATATATAGGGGACATAGTAAGCATAGGGAAGAGGATAAAAATAAATTTATACATGTATGATATTTTCGGGTACTTTATTCAATATATTGATAAAATTGAGAAAATAAGTCAAGTTAACTTATACATGTTATATAAAATGGTGATAGTTGGAAGCACTTATACATGTTATAACTACTACGAAACCCGAAATTTTAGGTGAAACGTATATCGGCAAATGAACCGTCACTTGCCGGCATCTCAAGAGTACAGACATCGTATATGGTGTCTTATTTATTTTTGACATCATAATATATATAGGGGACATAGTAAGCATAGGGAAGAGGATAAAAATAAATTTATACATGTATGATATTTTCGGGTACTTTATTCAATATATTGATAAAATTGAGAAAATAAGTCAAGTTAACTTATACATGTTATATAAAAAGGTGATAGTTGGAAGCACTTATACATGTTATAACTACTACGAAACCCGAAATTTTAGGTGAAACGTATATCGGCAAATGAACCGTCACTTGCCGGCATCTCAAGAGTACAGACATCGTATATGGTGTCTTATTTATTTTTGACATCATAATATATATAGGGGACATAGTAAGCATAGGGAAGAGGATAAAAATAAATTTATACATGTATGATATTTTCGGGTACTTTATTCAATATATTGATAAAATTGAGAAAATAAGTCAAGTTAACTTATACATGTTATATAAAATGGTGATAGTTGGAAGCACTTATACATGTTATAACTACTACGAAAACCCGAAATTTTAGGTGAAACGTATATCGGCAAATGAACCGTCACTTGCCGGCATCTCAAGAGTACAGACATCGTATATGGTGTCTTATTTATTTTTGACATCATAATATATATAGGGGACATAGTAAGCATAGGGAAGAGGATAAAAATAAATTTATACATGTATGATATTTTCGGGTACTTTATTCAATATATTGATAAAATTGAGAAAATAAGTCAAGTTAACTTATACATGTTATATAAAAAGGTGATAGTTGGAAGCACTTATACATGTTATAACTACTACGAAACCCGAAATTTTAGGTGAAACGTATATCGGCAAATGAACCGTCACTTGCCGGCATCTCAAGAGTACAGACATCGTATATGGTGTCTTATTTATTTTTGACATCATAATATATATAGGGGACATAGTAAGCATAGGGAAGAGGATATAAATAAATTTATACATGTATGATATTTTCGGGTACTTTATTCAATATATTGATAAAATTGAGAAAATAAGTCAAGTTAACTTATACATGTTATATAAAATGGTGATAGTTGGAAGCACTTATACATGTTATAACTACTACGAAACCCGAAATTTTAGGTGAAACGTATATCGGCAAATGAACCGTCACTTGCCGGCATCTCAAGAGTACAGACATCGTATATGGTGTCTTATTTATTTTTGACATCATAATATATATAGGGGACATAGTAAGCATAGGGAAGAGGATAAAAATAAATTTATACATGTATGATATTTTCGGGTACTTTATTCAATATATTGATAAAATTGAGAAAATAAGTCAAGTTAACTTATACATGTTATATAAAATGGTGATAGTTGGAAGCACTTATACATGTTATAACTACTACGAAACCCGAAATTTTAGGTGAAACGTATATCGGCAAATGAACCGTCACTTGCCGGCATCTCAAGAGTACAGACATCGTATATGGTGTCTTATTTATTTTTGACATCATAATATATATAGGGGACATAGTAAGCATAGGGAAGAGGATAAAAATAAATTTATACATGTATGATATTTTCGGGTACTTTATTCAATATATTGATAAAATTGAGAAAATAAGTCAAGTTAACTTATACATGTTATATAAAAAGGTGATAGTTGGAAGCACTTATACATGTTATAACTACTACGAAACCCGAAATTTTAGGTGAAACGTATATCGGCAAATGAACCGTCACTTGCCGGCATCTCAAGAGTACAGACATCGTATATGGTGTCTTATTTATTTTTGACATCATAATATATATAGGGGACATAGTAAGCATAGGGAAGAGGATAAAAATAAATTATACATGTATGATATTTTCGGGTACTTTATTCAATATATTGATAAAATTGAGAAAATAAGTCAAGTTAACTTATACATGTTATATAAAATGGTGATAGTTGGAAGCACTTATACATGTTATAACTACTACGAAACCCGAAATTTTACTCTGAGATAGCGCGT
>JAQOWZ010000550.1:0-32043 GCA_035578165.1 Stenolophus ochropezus | reverse complement strand
CGCGCTATCTCAGAGTCGGAAGCAAATATTTATATGATTTTTTACAAAAATAAAGTCAGATTTTACCTATATTTGAAATAGATATTTTTGTTAAAACATTCATAAACATGCTTTTGGACCTATACTGTGGATAAAATATGATAAAAAATTATAAAATTCGGGCGCGGAAGTAAATATTTATATGATTTTAAAAAAAAAAAAGTCAGATTTCACCTATTTTTGATGAATACGTTGTATATTGTAAGCTTCATTGGCTGGATTCTAGAATACCTACCACACTTGAAATAGTAATTTTCTTGTTGCAATATTTTCTTTTACCTAAATTATGATGAAAAATCATAAAATTCGGGCGCGGAAAGCAAATATTTATGATTTTTTACAAATATAAAGTCAGATTTAACCTATTCTTGAAATGGATATTTTTGTTAATACATTCATAAACATGCTTTTGGACCTATACTGTGGATAAAATGTGATAAAAAATTATAAAAATTCAGGCGCGGAAGCAAATATTTATATGATTTTTTACAAAAATAAAATCAGATTTTACCTATTCTTGAAATGGATATTTTTGTTAAAACATTCATAAACATGCCTTTGGACCTATACTTTGGATAAAATATAATAAAAAATTATTAAATTTGGGCGCGGAAGCAAATATTTATATGATTTATTACAAAAAAAAAGTCAGATTTTACCTATTTTCGATGAATACGTTGTATATTGTAAACTACATGGGCTGGATTTCTAGGAATACCTAACATACTGGAAATAGCATTTTTCTTGTTGCAATGTTTTCTTTTGGCTAAAATATAATGAAAAAATCATAAAATTCGTTCGCGGAAGCAAATATTTTTATGATTTTTTTACAAAAATAGTCAGATTTTACCTATTTTTGAAATGGATATTTTTGTTAAAACATTCATAAACATGATTTTGGACCTATACTATGGATAAAATATGATGAAAAAATAATAAATTCGGGCGCGGAAGTAAATATTTATATAATTTTTTACACAAATAAAGTCAGATTTTACCTATTTTTGATGAATACGTTGTATATTGTAAGCTACATGGGCTGGATTCTAGAATACCTAACACACTTGAAATAGCAATTTTCTTGTTGCAATGTTTTCTTTTAGCTAAAATATGATGAAAAATCATAAAATTCGGGCGCAGAAGCAAATATTTATATGATTTTTTACAAAAATAAAGTCAGATTTTACCTATACTTGAAATGGATATTTTTGTTAAAACATTCATAAACATGCTTTTGGACCTATACTATGGATAAAATATGATGAAAAATTATAAAATTCGTGCGCGCAAACAAATATTTATATGATTTTTTTGCAAAAAAAAAGTCAGATTTTACCTATTTTTGATGAATACCTTGTTATATTGTAAGCTACATGTGCTAGATTCTAGAATACCTAACACACTTGAAATAGCAATTTTCTTGTTGCAATGTTTTCTTTTAGCTAAAATATGATAAAAAATAATAAAATTTGGGCGCGGAAGCAAATATTTATATAATTTTTTACAAAACTTAAGTCAGATTTTACCAATTTTTGATGAATACGTTGTATATTGTAAGCTTCATTGGCTGGATTCTAAAATACCTACCACACTTGAAATAGCAATTTTCTTGTTGCAATGTTTTCTTTTAGCTAAAAAATGATGAAAAATCATAAAAATCGGGCGCGGAAGCAAATATTTATATGATTTTTTTCAAAATAAAGTCAGATTTTACCTATTTTTGAAGTGGATATTTTTGTTAAAACATTCATAAACATACTTTAGGACCTATATTATGGATAAAATATGATGAAAAATTATAAAATTCGGTCGCGGAAGCAAATATTTATATAATTTTTTACAAAAATAAAGTCAGATTTTACCAATTTTTGATGAATCCGTTGTATATTGTAAGCTTCATTGGCTGGATTCTAGAATACCTACTACACTTGAAATAGTAATTTTCTTGTTGCAATGTTTTCTTTTAACTAAATTATGATGAAAAATCATAAAATTCGGACGCGGAAGCAAATATTTATGATTTTTAAAAAAAATAAAGTCAGATTTAACCTATTCTTGAAATGGATATTTTTGTTAAAACATTCATAAACATGCTTTTGGACCTATACTGTGGATAAAATATGATGAAAAATTATAAAATTCGGGCGCGGAAGCAAATATTTATTTGATTTTTTACAAAAATAAAGTCAGATTTTACCTATTCTTGAAATGGATATTTTTGTTAAAGCATTCATAAAAATGCTTTTGGACCTATACTGTGGACAAAATATGATGAAAAATTATAAAATTCAGGTGCGGAAGCAAATATTTATATGATTTTTTACAAAAAAAAAGTCAGATTTTACCTATTTTTGATGAATACGTGGTATATTGTAAGCTACATGGACTGGATTCTAGAATACCTAACACACTTGAAATAGCAATTTTCTTGTTGCAATGTTTTCTTTTAGCTGAAATATGATGGAAAATCATAAAAATTCGGGCGCGGAAGCAAATATTTATATGATTTTTTACAAAAATAAAGTCAGATTTTACATATTTTTGATGAATACGTTGTATATTGTAAGCTTCATTAGCTGGATTCTAGAATACCTACCACACTTAAAATAGCAATTATCTTGTTGCAATGTTTTCTTTTACCTAAAATATGATGAAAAATCATAAAATTCGGGCGCGGAAGCAAATATTTATATGATTTTTTACAAAAAATAAAGTCAGATTTTACCTATTCTTGAAATGGATATTTTTGTTAAAACATTCATAAACATGCTTTTGGACCTATACTGTGAATAAAATATGATGAAAAATTATAAAATTCGGGCGCGGAAGCAAATATTTATATGATTTTTTACAAAAATAACGTCAGATTTTACCTATTTTTGAAGTGGATATTTTTGTTAAAACATTCATAAACATACTTTTGGACCTATACTATGGATAAAACTATGATGAAAAATTATAAAATTCGGTCGCGGAAGCAAATATTTATATAATTTTTTACAAAAATAAATTCAGATTTTACCAATTTTTGATGAATACGTTGTATATTGTAAGCTTCATTGGCTGGATTCTAGAATACCTACCACACTTGAAATGGAAATTTTCTTGTTGCAATGTTTTCTTCTACCTAAATTATGATGAAAAATCATAAAATTCGGGCGCGGATGTAAATATTTATGATTTTTTACAAAAATAAAGTCAGATTTAACCTATTCTTGAAAGGGATATTTTTGTTAAAACATTCATAAACATGCTTTTGGACCTATACTGTGGATAAAATATGATAAAAAATTATAAAATTCGGACGCGGAAGTAAATATTTATAAGATTTTTTACAAAAATAAAGTCAGATTTTACCTATTCTTGAAATGGATATTTTTGTTAAAACATTCATAAAAATGCTTTTGGACCTATACTGTGGACAAAATATGATGAAAAATTATAAAATTCAGGTGCGGAAGCAAATATTTATATGATTTTTTACAAAAAAAAAGTCAGATTTTACCTATTTTTGATGAATACGTTGTATATTGTAGGCTACATGGACTGGATTCTAGAATACCTAACACACTTGAAATAGCAATTTTCTTGTTGCAATGTTTTCAATTAGCTAAAATATGATGAAAAATCATAAAATTCGGGCGCGGAAGTAAATATTTATATGATTTTTTACAAAAATAAAGTCAGATTTTACCTATTTTTGAAGTGGATATTTTTGTTAAAACATTCATAAACATACTTTTTGACCTATACTATGGATAAACTATGATGAAAAATTATATAATTCGGTCGCGGAAGCAAATATTTATATAATTTTTTACAAAAATAAATTTAGATTTTACCAATTTTTGATGAATACGTTGTATATTATAAGCTTCATTGGCTGGATTCTAGAATACCTACCACACTTGAAATGGTAATTTTCTTGTTGCAATGTTTTCTTTTACCTAAATTATGATGAAAAATCATAAAATTCGGGCGCGGAAGTAAATATTTATGATTTTTTACAAAAATAAAGTCAGATTTAACCTATTCTTGAAATGGATATTTTTGTTAAAACATTCATAAACATGCTTTTGGACCTATACGGTGGATAAAATATGATGAAAAATTATGAAATTCGGGCGCGGAAGCAAATATTTATATGATTTTTTACAAATAAAAAAGTCAGATCTTACCTAATTTTGATGAAGACGTTGTATATTGTAAGCTACATGGGCTGGATTCTAGAATACCTAACACACTTGAAATAGCAATTTTCTTGTTGCAATGTTTTTTTTTACCTAAATTATTATCAAAATTCATAAAATTTGGGCGCGGAAGCAAATATTTATATAATTTTTTCAAAAATAAAGTCAGTTTTTACCTATTTTTGAGAGGGATATTTTTGTTAAAACATACATAAACATGCTTTTGGACCTATACTATGGATAAAATATGATGAAAAATTATAAAATACGGGCGCGGAAGCAAATATTTATATGATTTTTTACAAAAATAAAGTCAGATTTCACCTATTCTTGAAATGGATATTTTTGTTAAAACATTAATAAACATGCTTTTGGACCTATACTGTGGATAAAATATGATGAAAAATTATAAAATTTGGGCGCGGAAGCAAATATTTATATGGTTTTTTACAAAAACAAAATCAGATTTTACCTATTCTTGAAATGGATATTTTGTTAAAATATTCATAAACATGCTTTTGGACCTATACTGTGGATAAAATATGATAAAAATTCATAAAATTTGGGCGCGGAAGCAAATATTTATATGATTTTTTACAAAAAAAAAAGTCAGATTTTACCTATTTTTGATGAATACGTTGTATATTGTAAGCTACATTGGCTGGATTCTAGAATACCTAACACACTTGAAATAGCAATTTTCTTGTTGCAATGTTTTCAATTAGCTAAAATATGATGAAAAATCATAAAATTCGGGTGTGGAAGCAAATATTTATATGATTTTTTACAAAAATAAAGTCAGATTTTACCTATTTTTTTAAGTGGATATTTTTGTTAAAACATTCATAAACATACTTTTGGACCTATACTATGGATAAACTATGATGAAAAATTATAAAATTCGGTCGCGGAAGCAAATATTTATATAATTTTTTACAAAAATAAAGTCAGATTTTACCAATTTTTGATGAATACGTTGTATATTGTAAGCTTCATTGGCTGGATTCTAGAATACCTACCACGCTTGAAATAGTAATTTTCTTATTGCAATGTTTTCATTTACCTAAATTATGCTGAAAAATCTTAAAATTGGGGCGCGGAAGCAAATATTTATGATTTTTTACAAAAATAAAGTCAGATTTAACCTATTCTTGAAATGGATATTTTTGTTAAAACATTCATAAACATGCTTTTGGACCTATACTGTGGATAAAATATGATTAAAAATTATAAAATTCGGGCGCGGAAGTAAATATTTATATGATTTTTTATAAAAATAAAATCAGATTTTACCTATTCTTGAAATGGATATTTTTGTTAAAACATTCATAAAAATGCTTTTAGAGCTATACTGTGGACAAAATATGATGAAAAATTATAAAATTCAGGCGCGGAAGCAAATATTTATATGATTTTTTACAAAAAAAAGTCAGATTTTACCTATTTTCTGATGAATACGTTGTATATTTTATGCTACATGTGCTGGATTCTTGAATACCTAACACACTTGAAATAGCAATTTTCTTGTTGCAATGTTTTTTTTTTGCTAAAATATGATGAAAAATCATAAAATTCGGGGGCGGAAGCAAATATTTACATGATTTTTTACAAAAATAATGTCAGATTTTACCTATTTTTGAAATGGATATTTTCGTTAAAACATTCATAAACATGCTTTTGGACCTATACTATGGATAAAATATGATGAAAAATTATAAAATTCGGGCGCGGAAGCAAATATTTATATAATTTTTTACAAAAATTAAGTCAGACTTTACCTATTTTTTATGTATACGTTGTATATTGTAAGCTGCTACATGGGCTGGATTCTACAATACCTGACACACTTGAAATAGCAATTTTCTTGTTGCAATGTTTTCTTTTAGCTAAAATATGATGGAAAATCACAAAAGTCGGGCGCGGAATCAAATACTTATATAATTTTTTACAAAAATATAATCAGATTTTACCTATTTTTGATGAATACGTTGTATATTGTAAGCTTCATTGGCTGGATTCTAGAGTACCTATAACACTTGAAATAGCAATTTTCTTGTTGCAATGTTTTCTTTTACCTAAATTATGATGAAAAGTCATAAAATTCGGACACGGAAGCAAATATTTATATGACTTTTTACAAAAATAAAGTCAGATTTTACCTATTCTTGAAATGGATATTTTGTTAAAACATTCATAAACATGCTTTTGGACCTATACTGTGGGTAAAATATAATGAAAAATTATAAAATTCGGGCTCGGAAGCAATTATTTATATGATTTTTTACAAAAAAAAATCAGTTTTTACCTATATTTGATGAATACGTTGTATATTGTAAGCTACATGGGCTGGACTCTAGAATACCTAACACACTTGAAATAGCAATTTTCTTGTTGCAATGTTTTCTTTTACCTAAATTATGATGAAAAATCATAAAATTCGGGCGCGGAAGCAAATATTTATATGATTTTTTACAAAAGTAAAGTCAGATTTTACCTATTCTTGAAATGGATATTTTTGTTAAAACATTATTAAACATGCTTTTGGACCTATACTGTGTCTAAAATATAATGAAAAATTATAAAATTCGGGCGCGAAAGCAAATATTTATATGATTTTTTACAAAAAAAAAGTCAGATTTTACCTATTTTTGATGAATACCTTGTATATTGTAAGCTACATGGACTGGATTCTAGAATACCTACCACACTTGAAATAGCAATTTTCTTGTTGCAATGTTTTCTTTTACCTAATTTATGATGAAAAATCATAAAAGTCGGGCACGGAAGCAAATATTTATATGATTTTTTTCAAAAATAAAGTCAGATTTTACATATTTTTGATGAATACGTTGTATATTGTAAGCTTCATTGGCTGGATTCTAGAATACCTACCACACTTGAAATAGCAACTTTCTTGTTGCAATGTTTTCTTTTACCTAAATTATGATAAAAAATCATAAAATTCGGGCGCGGAAGCAAATATTTATATGATTTTTTACAAAAATAAAGTCAGATTTTACCTATTTTTGATGAATACGGTGTATATTGTAAGCTTCATTGTCTGGATTCTAAAATACCTACAACACTTAAAATAGCAATTTTCTTGTTGCAATGTTTTCTTTTACCTAAATTACGATGAAATATCATAAAATTCGTGCACGAAAGCAAATATTTATATGACTTTTTACAAAAATAAAGTCAGATTTTACCTATTCTTGAAATGGATATTTTTGTTAAAACACTCATAAACATGCTTTTGGACCTATACTGTGGAAAATATATGATGAAAAATTATAAAATTCGGGCGCGGAAGCAATTATTTATATGATTTTTTACAAAAATAAAGTCAGATTTTACCTATTTTTGAAGTGGATATTTTTGTTAAAACATTCATAAACATACTTTTGGACCTATACTATGGATAAACTATGATGAAAAATTATAAAATTCGGGCGCGCAAACAAATATTTATATGATTTTTTACAAAAAAAAAGTCAGATTTTACCAATTTTTGATGAATACGTTGTATATTGTAAGCTACATAGGCTGGATTCTAGAGTACCTAACACATTTGAAATAGCAATTTTCTTGTTGCAATGTTTTCTTTTAGCTAAAATATGATGAAAAATCATAAAATTTGGGCGCGGAAGCAAATATTTATATGATTTTTTACAAAAATAAAGTCAGATTTTACCTATTTTTGAGAGGATTATTTTTGTTAAAACATTTATAAACATGCTTTTAGATCTATACTATGGATAAAATATGGTAAAAAATTATAAAATCCGGGCGCGGAAGCAAATATTTATAAGATTTTTTACAAAAATAAAGTCAGATATTACCTATTTTTGATGAATACGTTGTATATTGTAAGCTTCATTGGCTGGATTCTATCATACCTACCACACTTGAAATAGCAATTTGCTTGTTGCAATGTTTTCTTTTAGCTAAAATATGATGATAAATCATAAAATTCGGGCGCGGAAGCAAATATTTATATGATTTTTTACAACAATAAAGTCAGATTTTACCTATTTTTGAAATGGATATTTTTGTTAAAACATTCCTAAACTTGCTTTTGGACCTATACTGTGCATAAAATATGATGAAAAATTGAAGTAGAAGAAAATAATAATAATAATATGGAAAGCTTATTACTTCAGTATATAGGAAGCCAACCCATACTAACCAATATCTTCATGAGACCTCTAACCACCACCCTGCCCAAAAAGCTTGTACTATTAAAACGCTTTATCAGAGAGCTTCTAATCTATGTCATCCCAGTAAACTGCAAGAAGAAATTAATTTTTTGGATGAAAGTTTTCTTGAAAAATGATTACAGTAAAACACAAATAAGAAGAGCGCTAAAAACGAAGAATAAACCTCTACCTATTCCACAAGTGGTTCCTGATAAGAAATAATTTGCCACTTTGCCATTTATTGCCAATGTCACCGACAAAATTGGAAGGATTTTTAATAAATATGACATAAAAATTTCATATAAATCAAGTTTAAAAATCCGTGATCTTCTTGGCAATGTCAAAGATACAGTTCCTCTACACTGTTCTGGCATTTATAAGATTCCTTGTCAGTGTGGTAAAATATATATTGGTCAAACTGGTAGAACTGTAGCAACGAGATTAAAGGAACACAAACGGCATATTAGATTAAACCAACCTGAGAAGTCGGTCGTTGCAGAACATGCAATTCAGGAATTACATGGAATTGATTTCGAAACCACGAAGATTCTTGCAAGAGAAAATCATTGGATAAGAAGACTTATTAGAGAAGCAATTGAAATCAAGAAATCTCCTAATAATTTTAATTTAAATACAGGCTTTGAAATAAATAAGTCGTGGTTACCTGTCATCTGTTTTTAATTTTGTCAATGTCATTTGTATGTTTTCATTTGTTACCTATGTTTCGTGTTGTCTTGACTACTTATTTATTTGTTATTTACCTGACGAAGGCAGCCCTGAGCTGTCGAAACGTTGTAATTAATAAATTTTTACAGAACTAAAACCCAAATATTGTCTATTTATTAATAATGAGTTCTGAAAGCTTCTTTAAATTTTTAAATATTTATATGATTTTTTACAAAAATAAAGTCATATTTTACCTATTCTTAAAATGGATATTTTTGTTAAAACATTCATAAATATGCTTTTGGACCTATACTGTGGATAAAATATGATGAAAATTTATAAAATTCGGGCGCGGAAGTAAATATTTATATGATTTTTTACAAAAAAAAAATCAGATTTGACCTATTTTTATGAATACGTTGTATATTGTAAGCTACATGGGCTGGATTCTAGAATACCTAACACACTTAAAATAGCAATTTTCTAGTTGCAATGTTTTCTTTTAGCTAAAATATGATAAAAAATCATAAAATTCGGGCGCGGAAGCAAATATTTATATGATTTTTTACAAAAATAAAGTCAGATTTTACCTATTTCTGAGAGGGATATTTTTGTTAAAACATTCATAAACATGCTTTTGGACCTATACTATTTATAAAATATGATAAAAAATTATAAAATTCGGGCGCGGAAGCAAATATTTATATGATTTTTTACAAAAATAATGTCATATTTTACCTATTTTTGATGAATACGTTGTATATTGTAAGCTTCATTGGCTGGATTCTATCATACCTACCACACTTGAAATAGCAATTTTCTTGTTGCAATGTTTTCTTTTACCTAAATTATGATGAAAAATCATAAAATTCGGGCGCGGAAGCAAATATTTATATGATTTTTTACAAAAATAAAGTCAAATTTTTACCTATTCTTGAAATGGATATTTTTGTTAAAACATTCATAAACATGATTTTGGACCTATACTGTGGATAAAATATGATGAAAAATTATAAAATTCGGGCGCGGAAGCAAATATTTATATGATTTTTTACAAAAAAAAATACAGATTTTACCTATTTTTGATGGATATGTTGTATATTGTAAGCTACATGGGCTGGATTCTAGAATACCTAACACACTTAAAATAGCAATTTTCTTATTGCAATGTTTTCTTTTAGCTAAAATATGATGAAAAATCATAAAATTCGGGCGCGGAAGCAAATATTTATATGATTTTTTACAAAAATAATGTCAGATTTTACTTATTTTTGAGAGGAATATTTTTGTTAAAACATTCATAAACATGCTTTTAGACCTATACTATGGATAAAATATGATAAAAAATTATAAAATTCGGGCGCGGAAGCAAATATTTATAAGATTTTTTATAAAAATAAAGTCAGATTTTGCCTATTTTTGATGAATACGTTGTATCTTGTAAGCTGCAATTGCTGGATTCTAGAATACCTACCACACTTGAAATAGAAATTTTCTTGTTGCAATGTTTTCTTTTACCTAAATTATGATGAAAAATCATAAAATTCGGGCGCGCAAGCAAATATTTCTATGATTTTTTACAAAAATAAAGTCAGATTTTACCTATTCTTGAAATGGATATTTTTGTTAAAACATTCATAAACATGCTTTTGGACCTATACTGTTGATAAAATTTTATGAAAAATTATAAAATTCGGGCGCGGAAGCAAATATTCATATGATTTTTTACAAAAAAAAAGTCAGATTTTACCTATTTTTGATGAATACGTTGTATATTGTAAGCTACATGGGCTGGATTTTAGAATACCTACCACACTTGAAATAGCAATTTTCTTGTTGCAATGTTTTCTTTTACCTAAATTATGATGAAAAATCATAGAATTCGGGCGCGGAAGCAAATATTTAGATGATTTTTTACAAAAATAATGTCAGATTTTACTTATTTTTGAGAGGAATATTTTTGTTAAAACATTCATAAACATGCTTTTAGACCTATACTATGGATAAAATATGATAAAAAATTATAAAATTCGGGCGCGGAAGCAAATATTTATAAGATTTTTTATAAAAATAAAGTCAGATTTTGCCTATTTTTGATGAATACGTTGTATCTTGTAAGCTGCAATTGCTGGATTCTAGAATACCTACCACACTTGAAATAGAAATTTTCTTGTTGCAATGTTTTCTTTTACCTAAATTATGATGAAAAATCATAAAATTCGGGCGCGCAAGCAAATATTTCTATGATTTTTTACAAAAATAAAGTCAGATTTTACCTATTCTTGAAATGGATATTTTTGTTAAAACATTCATAAACATGCTTTTGGACCTATACTGTTGATAAAATTTTATGAAAAATTATAAAATTCGGGCGCGGAAGCAAATATTCATATGATTTTTTACAAAAAAAAAGTCAGATTTTACCTATTTTTGATGAATACGTTGTATATTGTAAGCTACATGGGCTGGATTTTAGAATACCTACCACACTTGAAATAGCAATTTTCTTGTTGCAATGTTTTCTTTTACCTAAATTATGATGAAAAATCATAGAATTCGGGCGCGGAAGCAAATATTTAGATGATTTTTTACAAAAATAAAGTCAGATTTTACCTATTCTTGAAATGGATATTATTTTTAAAATGTTCATAAACATGCTTTTGGACCAATACTATGGATAAAATATGATGAAAAATTATAAAATTCGGGCGCGGAAGCAAATATTTATATAATTTTTTACAAAACTAAACTCAGATTTTGCCTATTTTTGATGAATACGTTGTATCTTTTAAGCTGCAATGGCTGGATTCTAGAATACCTACCACACTTGAAATAGAAATTTTCTTGTTGCAATGGTTTCTTTTACCTAAATTATGACGAAAAATCATAAAATTCGGGCGCGGAAGCAAATATTTATATGATTTTTTACAAAAATAAAGTCAGATTTTACATACTCTTGAAATGGATATTTTTGTTAAAACATTTATAAACATGCTTTTGCACCTATACTGTGGATAAAATATGATAAAAAATTATAAAATTCGGGCGCGGAAGCAAATATTTATATGATTTTTTACAAAAAAAAGTCAGATTTTACCTATTTTTGATGAATACGTTGTATATTGTAAGCTACATGGGCTGGATTCTAGAATACATAACACACTTGAAATAGCAATTTTCTTGTTGCAATGTTTTCTTTTACCTAAATTATGATGAAAAATTATAAAATTCGTGCACGGAAGCAAATATTTATATAATTTTTTACAAAAATAAAGTCAGATTTTACCTATTCTTGAGATGGATATTTTTGTTCAAACATTCATAAACATGCTTTTGGTTCTATACTGTGGATAAAATTTGATGAAAAATTATAAAATTCGGGCGCGAAAGCAAAGATTTGTATGATTTTTAAAAAAAATAAAGTCAGATTTTACCTATTTTTGATGAATACGTTGTATATTGTAAGCTACATGGGCTGGATTCTAGAATACCTAACACACTTGAAATAGCAATTTTCTTGTTGCAATGTTTTCTTTTACCTAAATTATGATAAAAAATCATAAAATTCGTGCACGGAAGCAAATATTTATATGATTTTTTACAAAAATAAAGTCAGATTTTACCTATTCTTGAGATGGATATTTTTGTTCAAACATTCATAAACATTATTTTGGACCTATACTGTGGATAAAATATGATGAAAAATTATAAAATTCGGGCGCGGAAGCAAAGATTTGTATGATTTTTTACAAGAATAAAGTCAGATTTTACCTATTTTTGATGAATACGTTGTATATTTTAAGCTACATGGGCTGAATTCTAGAGTACCTAACACACTTGTAATAGCATTTTTCTTG
Source organism: Stenolophus ochropezus (assembly GCA_035578165.1). Classification (NCBI taxonomy): domain Eukaryota; kingdom Metazoa; phylum Arthropoda; class Insecta; order Coleoptera; family Carabidae; genus Stenolophus; species Stenolophus ochropezus. The sequence continues at coordinate 19,092 of JAQOWZ010000550.1, read as the reverse complement.
TTGCAATGTTTTCTTGTAGCTAAAATATGATGAAAAATCATAAAATTCGGGCGCGGAAGCAAATATTTATGATTTTTTACAAAAAATAAGTCAGATTTTATCTATTTTTGAGAGGGATATTTTTGTTAAAACATTCATAAACATGCTTTTGGACCTATACTATGGATAAAAAATGATAAGAAATTATAAAATTCGGGCGCGGATGCAAATATTTATATATTTTTTTATAAAAAATAAAGTCTGAATTTACCTATTTTTGATGAATACAATGTATATTGTAAGCTTCATTGGCTGCATTCTAGAATACCTAAAACACTTGAAATAGCAATTTTCTTGTTGCAATGGTTTCTTTTACCTAAGTTATGATGAAAAATCATAAAATTCGGGCGCGGAAGCAAATATTTATAAGATTTTTTACAAAAATAAAGTCAGATTTTACCTATTCTTGAAATGGATATTTTTGTGAAAACATTCATAAACATGCTTTTGGACCTATACTGTGGATAAAATATGATGAAAAATTATAAAATTCGGGCGCGGAAGCAAATATTTATATAATTTTTTACAAAAAAAAAGTCAGATTTTACCTATTTTTGATGAATACGTTGTGTATTGTAAGCTACATGGGCTGGAATCTAGAGTACCTAACACACTTGAAATAGCAATTTTCTTGTTGCAATGTTTTCTTTTACCTAAATTATGATGAAAAATCATGCTTTTGGACCTATACTGTGGATAAAATATGATAAAAAATTATAAAATTCGGGCGCGGAAGCAAATATTTAATGATTTTTTACAAAAAAAAAGTCAGATTTTACCTATTTTTGAGAGGGATATTTTTGTTAAAACATTCATAAACATGCTTTTGGACCTATACTATGGATAAAATATGATTAGAAATTATAAAATTCGGGCGCGGAATCAAATATTTATATGATTTTATACAAAAATAAAGTCAGATTTTACCTACTTTTGATGATTACGTTGTATTTTGTAAGCTTCATTGGCTGGATTCTATCATACCTACCACATTTGAAATAGCAATTTTCTTGATGCAATGTTTTCTTTTACTTAAGTTATGATGAAAAATCATAAAATTCGGGCGCGGAAGCAAATATTTATAAGATTTTTTACAAAAATAAAGTCACATTTTACCTATTTTTGAGAGGGATATTGTTGTTAAAACATTCATAAACATGCTTTAGGACCTATACTGTGGATAAAATATGATGAAAAATTATAAAATTCGGGCGCGGAAGCAAATATTTATATAATTTTTTACAAAAAAAAAGTCAGATTTTACCTATTTTTGATGAATACGTTGTATATTGTAAGCTTCATTGGCTGCATTCTAGAATACCTACCACACTTGAAATAGCAATTTTCTTGTTGCAATGTTTTCTTTTAGCTAAAATATGATGAAAAATCATAAAATTCGGGCGCGGAAACAAATATTTATATGATTTTTTACAAAAATAAAGTCAGATTTTACCTATTTTTGAGAGGAATATTTTTGTTAAAACATTCATGAACATGCTTTTAGACCTATACTATGGATAAAATATGATAAAAAGTTATAAAATTCGGGCGCGCAAGCAAATATTTATAAGATTTTTTACAAAAATTAAGTCAGATATTACCTATTTTTAATGAATACTTTGTATATTGTAAGCTTCATTTTCTGGATTCTATCATACGTACCACACTTGAAATAGCAATTTTCTTGTTGCAATGTTTTCTTTTAGCTAAAATATAATGATAAATTATAAAATTCGGGCGCGGAAGCAAATATTTATATGATTTTTTACAAAAATAAAGTCAGATTTTACCTATTCTTAAAATGGATATTTTTTTTAAAACATTCATAAATATGCTTTTGGACCTATACTGTGGATAAAATATGATGAAAAATTATAAAATTTGGGCGCGGAAGTAATTATTTATATCATTTTTTACAAAACAAAAAGTCAGATTTTACCTATTTTTGATGAATACGTTGTATATTGTAGCTACATGGGCTGGATTCTAGAAAACCTAACACACTTGAAATAGCAATTTTCTTGTTGCATTGTTTTTTTTAGCTAAAATATGATGAAAAATCATAAAATTCGGGCGCGGAAGCAAATGTTTATATGATTTTTACAAAAATAAAGTCAGATTTTACCTATTTTTGAGAGGGATATTTTTGTTAAAACATTCATAAACATGCTTTTGGACCTATACTATGGATAAAATATTATAAGAAATTATAAAATTCGTCAAGAAATCTCCTAATAATTTTAATTTAAATACAGGCTTTGAACTAAATAAGTCGTGGTTACCTGTCATCCGTTTTTAATTTTGTCAATGTCATTTGTATGTTTTCATTTGTTACCTATATTACGTGTTGTCTTGACTACTTATTTATTTGTTATTTACCTGACGAAGGCAGCCCTGAGCTGTCGAAACGTTGTAATTAATAAATTTTTACAGAACTAAAACTCAAATATTGTCTATTTATTAATAATGAGTTTTGAAAGCTTTTTTCAATATTTAAAACACTTCTATGGGGAAGAAATTTATAAAAAAAAATGTAAATACGAAAAAGTCAAGAAACAAAAAATATCCCGTCTATGTGATTTGACATTTTTGAAGAGATGCATTGATAATAATATCATTCCCAGCTGCACTCGTGTTAACAGCTACATACAGACTGAACAATACACCAGGAAAGAAATTGCTCGCTTCGATAAAGATTGTTTGGATCTACATTTGTTTTTGTCTTCTACTCTGGTTCCAGAGAATTGGTCTACATTGGATAATATTATTTCGCTTCATATAACAGGAAACCAGCAGAAGTTAAGTGCACTACACAAATCTAAATTTGATAATTTAATTAAAAAACAAAAACCTAACATACATAAAAATTCTCTTTCTAATAACAAATTAGTTTTCAATCTAAGTTCACATTTTTTTGTCAGATAATGCTTGTTCTGTTTTATGTAAAGGTTTTGATTTTGGAGTAACTTTCAGCCGTATACCTAATGAAGAAATTATTACGAGTGTTGAAGCTGCCATTCAGACACTACCTGCAGAGATATCTCAAGAGATTCGCCATGAAACTACTCGTATACTGAAGAAGGCTACGTCTGTGAAATCAAACTTGTCGAAAAAGGATTTGTCAAGTTTAAAAGAAATAAAGAAAAATTAGAATATTGTTGTTTTACCAGCGGATAAGGGCAAAGCTACAGTAATCTTGGACAAAGAAGATTACATTAATAAAGCCAACGTTTTGTTAGATGATCCAGCCTACATTAAAGTCAACAGTAATCCGCTAGGTTCTTCAAAATACCAAACAACGAAATTACTGAAGAATTCTTCGTTGCCACAAGAAGTTTTGAAGAAACTTGTTCGCCAGGATCCTGCTATTTCAAGATTTTATGGTCTTCCAAAAATCCACAAGAAAGATGTCCCGTTAAAACCTATTGTTAATTCTATTGGATCTACAATTTATGAATTAGCTAAATATTTAGATGGATTATTGAAACCTTTGATTGGTCATTCTTCATCTTACGTCAAAGATTCGAGACATTTTGTGGATATGATTGGTGATTTGAGTTTGACAAAAAATTATCTACTTGTCAGTTTTGATGTTTCATCATTATTCACGAAGGTTCCTGTTCTTGATACCTTAAAATTATTAGAAGATCATTTTTCTACTGACATTATCAAGCTTTTTAAACATTGTTTGACATCCTGTTTTTCCTCTTCAATGGTAATTACTACAAACAAGTAGATGGTGTTGCCATGGGCTCTCCTTTATCACCATCCATTGCGAATTTTTATATGGAGAATTTTGAAGAAAGAGCTCTTAGTACAGCAAGTACGAAACCTACCGTCTGGCTTCGTTATGTTGATAATGTTTTTGCTATTTGGCCTCATGAAAGAGACGAATTAAACAATTTTCTTAATCACTTAAATTTGCAACATAAGAACATCAAATTTACCATTGAAGTAGAAGAAAATAATAGTCTTCCTTTTCTTGATGTATTTTTGGAAAAACAAGATGATGGAAAGCTTATTACTTCAGTATATAGGAAGCCAACCCATACTAACCAATATCTTCATGAGACCTCTAACCACCACCCTGCCCAAATAGCTTGTACTATTAAAACGCTTTATCAGAGAGCTTCTAATCTATGTCATCCCAGTAAACTGCAAGAAGAAATTAATTTTTTGGATGAAAGTTTTCTTGAAAAATGGTAACAGTAAAACACAAATAAGAAGAGCGCTAAAAACGAAGAATAAACCTCTACCTATTCCACAAGTGGTTCCTGATAAGAAATAATTTGCTACTTTGCCATTTATTGCCAATGTCACCGACAAAATTGGAAGGATTCTTAATAAATATGACATAAAAATTTCATATAAATCAAGTTTAAAAATCCTTGATCTTCTTGGCAATGTCAAAGATACAGTTCCTCTACACTGTTCTGGCATTTATAAGATTCCTTGTCAGTGTGGTAAAATATATATTGGTCAAACTGGTAGAACTGTAGCAACGAGATTAAAGGAACACAAACGGCATATTAGATTAAACCAACCTGAGAAGTCGGCCGTTGCAGAACATGCAATTCAGGAATTACATGGAATTGATTTCGAAACAATGAAGATTCTTGCAAGAGAAAATCATTGGATAAGAAGACTTATTAGAGAAGCAATTGAAATTAAGAAATCTCCTAATAATTTTAATTTAAATACAGGCTTTGAACTAAATAAGTCGTGGTTACCTGTCATCCGTTTTTAATTTTGTCAATGTCATTTGTATGTTTTCATTTGTTACCTATGTTTCGTGTTGTCTTGACTACTTATTTATTTGTTATTTACCTGACGAAGGCAGCCCTGAGCTGTCGAAACGTTGTAATTAATAAATTTTTACAGAACTAAAACCCAAATATTGTCTATTTATTAATAATGAGTTCTAAAAGCTTCTTTCAATATTTAAATATTTATATGATTTTTTACAAAAATAAAGTCAGATTTTACCTATTCTTAAAATGGATATTTTTGTTAAAACATTCATAATTATGCTTTTGGACCTATACTGTGGATAAAATATGATGAAAATTTATAAAATTCGGGCGCGAAAGTTAATATTTATATGATTTTTTACAAAAAAAAGTCAGATTTTACCTATTTTTATGAATACGTTGTATATTGTAAGCTACATGGGCTGGATTCTAGAATACCTAACACACTTGAAATAGCAATTTTCTTGTTGCAATGTTTTCTTTCAGCTAAAATATGATGAAATATCATAAAATTCGGGCGCGGAAGCAAATATTTATATGATTTTTACAAAAATAAAGTCAGATTTTACCTATTTTTGAAATAGATATTTTTGTTAAAACATTCATAAACATGCTTTTGAACCAATACTATGGATAAAATATGATGAAAAATTATAAAATTCGGGCGCGGAAGCAAATATTTATATAATTTTTTACGAAACTAAACTCAGATTTTGCCTATTTTTGATGAATACGTTGTATCTTGTAAGCTGCAATGGCTGGATTCTAGAATACCTACCACACTTGAAATAGAAATTTTCTTGTTGCAATGGTTTCTTTTACCTAAATTATGACGAAAAATCATAAAATTCGGGCGCGGAAGCAAATATTTATATGATTTTTTACAAAAATAAAGTCAGATTTTACCTACTCTTAAAATGGATATTTTTGTTAAAACATTCATAAACATGCTTTTGGACCTATACTGTGGATAAAATATGATAAAAAATTATAAAATTCGGGCGCGGAAGCAAATATTTATATGATTTTTACAAAAATAAAGTCAGATTTTACCTTATTTTTAAATAGATATTTTTGTTAAAACATTCATAAACATGCTTTTGGACCTTCACTATGGGTAAAATAAGATGAAAAATTATAAAATTCGGGCGCGGCTGCAAATATTTATATAATTTTTTATAAAAATAAAGTCAGATTTTACATATTTTTGACGAATACAATGTATATTGTAAGCTTCATTGGCAGGATTCTAGATTACCTACCACACTTGAAATAGCAATTTTCTTGTTGCAATGTTATCTTTTACCTAAATTATGATGAAAATTCATAAAATTCGGGCGCGGAAGCAAATATTTATATGATTTTTTAAAAAAATAATGTCAGATTTTATCTATTCTTGAAATGGATATTTTTGTTAAAACATTTATAAACATGCTGTTGAACCTATACTGTGGATAAAATATGATGAAAAATAATAAAATTCGGGCGCGGAAACAAATATTTATGATTTTTTAAAAAATAAAGTCAGAATTTATCTATTTTTGAGAGGGATATTTTTGTTGAAACATTCATAAACATGCTTTTGGACCTATACCATGGATAAAATATGATAAGAAATTATAAAATTCGGGCGCGGAAGCAAATATTTATATGATTTTTTACAAAAATAAAGTCAGATTTTACCAATTTTTGATGAATACGTTGTAAATTGTAAGCTTCATTGGCTGAATTCTATCATACCTACCACACTTGAAACAGCAATTTTCTTGTTGCAATGTTTTCTTTTAGCTAAAATATGATGATAAATCATAAAATTCGGGCGCGGAAGCAAATATTTATATGATTTTTTGCAAAAATAAAGTCAGATTTTACCTATTTTTAATATGGATATTTTTGTTAAAACATTCATAAATATGCTTTTGGACCTATATTGTGGATAAAATATGATGAAAAAATATAAAATACGGGCGCGGAAGTAAATATCTATATGATTTTTTACAAAACAAAAAGTCAGATTTTACCTATTTTTGATGAATATGTTGTATATTGTAAGCTACATGGGCTGGATTCTAGAATACCTAACACACTTGAAATAGCAATTTTCTTGTTGCAATGTTTTCTTTTAGCTAAAATATGATGAAAAATCATAAAATTCGGGCGCGGAAGCAAATATTTATATGATTTTTACAAAAATAAAGTCAGATTTTCCCTATTTTTGTAATAGATATTTTTGTTAAAACATTCATAAACATGCTTTTGAACCAATACTATGGATAAAATATGATGAAAAATTATAAAATTCGGGCGCGGAAGCAAATATTTATATAATTTTTTACAAAACTAAACTCAGATTTTGCCTATTTTTGATGAATAAGTTGTATCTTGTAAGCTGCAATGGCTGGATTCTAGAATACCTACCACACTTGAAATAGAAATTTTCTTGTTGCAATGGTTTGTTTTACCTAAATTATGACGAAAAATCATAAAATTCGGGCGCGGAAGCAAATATTTATATGATTTTTTACAAAAATAAAGTCAGATTTTACCTACTCTTGAAATGGATATTTTTGTTAAAACATTCATAAACATGCTTTTGGACCTATACTGTGGATAAAATATGATAAAAAATTATAAAATTCGGGCGCGGAAGCAAATATTTATATGATTTTTTACAAAAAAAATTCAGATTTTACCTATTTTTGATGAATACGTTGTATATTGTAAGCTACATGGGCTGGATTCTAGAATACATAACACACTTTAAATAGCAATTTTCTTGTTGCAATGTTTTCTTTTACCTAAATTATGATGAAAAATCATAAAATTCGTGCACGGAAGCAAATATTTATATGATTTTTTACAAAAATAAAGTCAGATTTTACCTATTCTTGAGATGGATATTTTTGTTCAAACATTCATAAACATGAGGGATGGGATTTTTTTCGACTGTGGTGTAGTGTAGATAAAAAACAATTAATCGAAATTTCAGTCATACAGCATTTATTCCTACAAAACCGACGTTTCGGTATACACTTATACCTTCATCAGGGTCTACAAACATTCAAAAAAACATCAATATATTACAAATTCACGCATAACAACCACTTACAAGTAGAATCTATAGATTATAATCATGTAAACAGCATACATTCGTAGATTCATTCAGTAATACATACATCGTACAAAATTCAAAAAAGCACATACACATCTAAATTGTCTCACGGACGACAACCGAATAAATCAGAACACATCCAGACATATCCTGCAGACCAGTTTGCAAAAAAGTGACATCATTTAATTGGATTCTTATTGGTCGTCAAACCACCAATAAGTGTATGTTAACATCCAGGAATTTAAATGCAATGTAAAGAATATTTTTTAATAAATTTAGTTTGGCTTGAAATTTGCTTTTTCCTTTTTGAACCTTTCTAGGACACCATAATAAGTTTTACTCAGGCCTTGTATGTCGGTTCTAGCATTGATATTGTTGCAATCGTCTCTGATGTGCAACATTTCAAGGAACATACGTTTAGCGTAATTCTTTTCTTCCGCTAAGATTTTAAAATCGTCCAAATTAAAACTATGGTGCAAAGAAATAGAGTGTTCAGCAAGGGCACATTTACTAGTCACGTTGTTTTGTGTAGATCTGCGATGTTCTTCCATCCTAAGTTTGGCGTACCTTTTTGTAGTCCCTACGTACGTAGCTTTACAATCGGCAGTAGAGCAATGAACTTTATAAACCACGTTAGATTTGTAGTTCTTGTCTACTGGATCTTTTATTTTGGTGTAAAGGTTGCCGACTGTAGAAATGGGTTTACATGCAATCTCCACCTGTAATTTATTCTTTAACATCTTATTTAAATTTGGCGCTAAGTGTTCCACATATGGCATTGAAAAATATTTTTTCGGGTCATGTGATCCAGTCTTCCCGCTACCTGTTTTTGGAGAGGTTATGTTTGACGGATCTTGGACGTTGCAAATAGCTTTGTTAACTACTGTCTTCGGATATCCATTTACCCTAAGAAGGTGACGTACTTTATCAATGGCCTCTTGTCTAAAACATGGTGATGATAAGGTAACTGCTCGCTGTTTTATGTTTCTAGCAACATTCAACAATTGAAAACGAGGATGCCTAGATTGGAAGTTGATGTATCTAGTACTCGCTGACGCTTTTCTGTACCATTTAGTTAGAATAGAGTCACCGCTTCTAACTAATAAAGTGTCCAAAAATGGTATGCATCCGTCTTCTTCCTGTTCTACAGTAAACTGGAGATGTATGTTGTAGTTGTTGAAAAGCGCGACTGTTTCGTCAACTCTATCCTCAGGTACAGCTGTTAATAGATCATCCACATATTTTTTCATAAAAGGTACATTGTAGGGCAACTTCGGCATAATATCATCCAACAGAGCATCCATAACTAAATTTGCAACAGCTGGGCTGAGTGAAGATCCCATGGCAATTCCAGTTTTTTGTTTGTAAAATTTATTGTTTATCCTGAAAAAACCTTGAGTGTAGCAGAATTCTACTAACTTCATAAAGATATCCTTTGGAATGTTCGTTCGTTCTCCAATAATACTCCATTGTGAGTCTACAGCTTTTAAAGTGAGATCAAGTGGTATATTAGTGAAGAGAGACTTAACATCGAGAGAAATCAACACGTAACCAGAAGGAACGGTTTGCTCTCTTATGAAGTTCGCAAACTCAAAAGAATTTTTGACGTAGTATTCTTCTTTTTCCAGGCCTTTCAGGATATTTGCCAGAAATTTGGACATCTTTTCAGTCGGTCCATTTACCGCAGATACAATGGGCCTCATAGGTAGATTGTCTTTGTGTAGTTTTATCATGCCATACATACGTGGGGGTAGCGCATTGTCCGTTGTCAGATGTTTTTTTGTCTGTGAATCTATATAATTGTTGTCATAAAGATTTTTGACTAGTTTGTTGTTCAAAGTCTGAATTTTTCTGGTCATGTCTGTGTTCACGGGTTCATACACCTGCTCGTCCGATAGTAGATCTTCCATTTTTTCATAATATGTCTGTTTGTTGATAGCAACTGTTTTATTCGTCTTGTCCGCTTTAATAATGTAAATGTCTGGATTTTCTTTTAAAAATGTCTTAGTTTTGGAAATATTTTTAAATGTATTTTTGTGTGTACTGTTGTATTTGTCTTTATGTTTATTTAAGAAATTACTAATCATGTTTGTGGCCTGTAATCTGGTTTCAGTTCTCACATCAACATCTAACGTAGACGTTATTATGTGCTCTGTGTCTGTGATGAGTTGAAACATGGGTATTTCATGAAATTTTATGGGCAGATTAAATTTGTCTCCTAATGACAATAGTTCTTCAACTTCAGGAGGAAAGACTGCGTCAGTCATATTAAAAAACCATTCCTTCGCACTACTTATAGTTGTATTTCTAACCTCTGGAAGTAATTTTTCAAATTTCTTCAGATGTGTAGATTTAAACTGTAAGTTGAAGTAGCTAAATTGTCTGTTTAGGGTACTATTCACTCTAAGCCATAGATCGTGAGTTAAATTATTTTTTACATCGTGTAATAATTTAGTAAATTCTATATTTAGATTCTTAACCCGCCAACATGATATTTTAATTTCTAGATTTAGTATTCTTTTCTTAAAACCATCTAAGATTTTACTAACGGTATTTCTATACGGGTGTTCACCGACAAATAAAACTTCCAAACACGCTACATTTTGTGTAATGTGTCGGGGTGTGATGTTGTGTTGTCGACATCTTAAAAGGAAAATCCTGTTGTTCGTTGCTTTTACGTACTTTTTGTTGATGTCAAGTAAGTGTTGTACTTGTCGTTTGCCATGTTCTCCGTGGTTGTCGTGAATGTCTTGGGAGAGGGTAGATGTGGGTATGGTAGTCATTATTATTTCTTCAAATGGTGTAATGAGGGATGGGATTTTTTTCGACTGTGGTGTAGTGTAGATAAAAAACAATTAATCGAAATTTCAGTCATACAGCATTTATTCCTACAAAACCGACGTTTCGGTATACACTTATACCTTCATCAGGGTCTACAAACATTCAAAAAAACATCAATATATTACAAATTCACGCATAACAACCACTTACAAGTAGAATCTATAGATTATAATCATGTAAACAGCATACATTCGTAGATTCATTCAGTATTACATACATCGTACAAAATTCAAAAAAGCACATACACATCTAAATTGTCTCACGGACGACAACCGAATAAATCAGAACACATCCAGACATATCCTGCAGACCAGTTTGCAAAAAAGTGACATCATTTAATTGGATTCTTATTGGTCGTCAAACCACCAATAAGTGTATGTTAACATCCAGGAATTTAAATGCAATGTAAAGAATATTTTTTAATAAATTTAGTTTGGCTTGAAATTTGCTTTTTCCTTTTTGAACCTTTCTAGGACACCATAATAAGTTTTACTCAGGCCTTGTATGTCGGTTCTAGCATTGATATTGTTGCAATCGTCTCTGATGTGCAACATTTCAAGGAACATACGTTTAGCGTAATTCTTTTCTTCCGCTAAGATTTTAAAATCGTCCAAATTAAAACTATGGTGCAAAGAAATAGAGTGTTCAGCAAGGGCACATTTACTAGTCACGTTGTTTTGTGTAGATCTGCGATGTTCTTCCATCCTAAGTTTGGCGTACCTTTTTTTTAGTCCCTACGTACGTAGCTTTACAATCGGCAGTAGAGCAATGAACTTTATAAACCACGTTAGATTTGTAGTTCTTGTCTACTGGATCTTTTATTTTGGTGTAAAGGTTGCCGACTGTAGAAATGGGTTTACATGCAATCTCCACCTGTAATTTATTCTTTAACATCTTATTTAAATTTGGCGCTAAGTGTTCCACATATGGCATTGAAAAATATTTTTTCGGGTCATGTGATCCAGTCTTCCCGCTACCTGTTTTTGGAGAGGTTATGTTTGACGGATCTTGGACGTTGCAAATAGCTTTGTTAACTACTGTCTTCGGATATCCATTTACCCTAAGAAGGTGACGTACTTTATCAATGGCCTCTTGTCTAAAACATGGTGATGATAAGGTAACTGCTCGCTGTTTTATGTTTCTAGCAACATTCAACAATTGAAAACGAGGATGCCTAGATTGGAAGTTGATGTATCTAGTACTCGCTGACGCTTTTCTGTACCATTTAGTTAGAATAGAGTCACCGCTTCTAACTAATAAAGTGTCCAAAAATGGTATGCATCCGTCTTCTTCCTGTTCTACAGTAAACTGGAGATGTATGTTGTAGTTGTTGAAAAGCGCGACTGTTTCATCAACTCTATCCTCAGGTACAGCTGTTAATAGATCATCCACATATTTTTTCATAAAAGGTACATTGTAGGGTAACTTCGGCATAATATCATCCAACAGAGCATCCATAACTAAATTTGCAACAGCTGGGCTGAGTGAAGATCCCATGGCAATTCCAGTTTTTTTTTTGTAAAATTTATTGTTTATCCTGAAAAAACCTTGAGTGTAGCAGAATTCTACTAACTTCATAAAGATATCCTTTGGAATGTTCGTTCGTTCTCCAATAATACTCCATTGTGAGTCTACAGCTTTTAAAGTGAGATCAAGTGGTATATTAGTGAAGAGAGACTTAACATCGAGAGAAATCAACACGTAACCAGAAGGAACGGTTTGCTCTCTTATGAAGTTCGCAAACTCAAAAGAATTTTTGACGTAGTATTCTTCTTTTTCCAGGCCTTTCAGGATATTTGCCAGAAATTTGGACATCTTTTCAGTCGGTCCATTTACCGCAGATACAATGGGCCTCATAGGTAGATTGTCTTTGTGTAGTTTTATCATGCCATACATACGTGGGGGTAGCGCATTGTCCGTTGTCAGATGTTTTTTTGTCTGTGAATCTATATAATTGTTGTCATAAAGATTTTTGACTAGTTTGTTGTTCAAAGTCTGAATTTTTCTGGTCATGTCTGTGTTCACGGGTTCATACACCTGCTCGTCCGATAGTAGATCTTCCATTTTTTCATAATATGTCTGTTTGTTGATAGCAACTGTTTTATTCGTCTTGTCCGCTTTAATAATGTAAATGTCTGGATTTTCTTTTAAAAATGTCTTAGTTTTGGAAATATTTTTAAATGTATTTTTGTGTGTACTGTTGTATTTGTCTTTATGTTTATTTAAGAAATTACTAATCATGTTTGTGGCCTGTAATCTGGTTTCAGTTCTCACATCAACATCTAACGTAGACGTTATTATGTGCTCTGTGTCTGTGATGAGTTGAAACATGGGTATTTCATGAAATTTTATGGGCAGATTAAATTTGTCTCCTAATGACAATAGTTCTTCAACTTCAGGAGGAAAGACTGCGTCAGTCATATTAAAAAACCATTCCTTCGCACTACTTATAGTTGTATTTCTAACCTCTGGAAGTAATTTTTCAAATTTCTTCAGATGTGTAGATTTAAACTGTAAGTTGAAGTAGCTAAATTGTCTGTTTAGGGTACTATTCACTCTAAGCCATAGATCGTGAGTTAAATTATTTTTTACATCGTGTAATAATTTAGTAAATTCTATATTTAGATTCTTAACCCGCCAACATGATATTTTAATTTCTAGATTTAGTATTCTTTTCTTAAAACCATCTAAGATTTTACTAACGGTATTTCTATACGGGTGTTCACCGACAAATAAAACTTCCAAACACGCTACATTTTGTGTAATGTGTCGGGGTGTGATGTTGTGTTGTCGACATCTTAAAAGGAAAATCCTGTTGTTCGTTGCTTTTACGTACTTTTTGTTGATGTCAAGTAAGTGTTGTACTTGTCGTTTGCCATGTTCTCCGTGGTTGTCGTGAATGTCTTGGGAGAGGGTAGATGTGGGTATGGTAGTCATTATTATTTCTTCAAATGGTGTAATGAGGGATGGGATTTTTTTCGACTGTGGTGTAGTGTAGATAAAAAACAATTAATCGAAATTTCAGTCATACAGCATTTATTCCTACAAAACCGACGTTTCGGTATACACTTATACCTTCATCAGGGTCTACAAACATTCAAAAAAACATCAATATATTACAAATTCACGCATAACAACCACTTACAAGTAGAATCTATAGATTATAATCATGTAAACAGCATACATTCGTAGATTCATTCAGTATTACATACATCGTACAAAATTCAAAAAAGCACATACACATCTAAATTGTCTCACGGACGACAACCGAATAAATCAGAACACATCCAGACATATCCTGCAGACCAGTTTGCAAAAAAGTGACATCATTTAATTGGATTCTTATTGGTCGTCAAACCACCAATAAGTGTATGTTAACATCCAGGAATTTAAATGCAATGTAAAGAATATTTTTTAATAAATTTAGTTTGGCTTGAAATTTGCTTTTTCCTTTTTGAACCTTTCTAGGACACCATAATAAGTTTTACTCAGGCCTTGTATGTCGGTTCTAGCATTGATATTGTTGCAATCGTCTCTGATGTGCAACATTTCAAGGAACATACGTTTAGCGTAATTCTTTTCTTCCGCTAAGATTTTAAAATCGTCCAAATTAAAACTATGGTGCAAAGAAATAGAGTGTTCAGCAAGGGCACATTTACTAGTCACGTTGTTTTGTGTAGATCTGCGATGTTCTTCCATCCTAAGTTTGGCGTACCTTTTTGTAGTCCCTACGTACGTAGCTTTACAATCGGCAGTAGAGCAATGAACTTTATAAACCACGTTAGATTTGTAGTTCTTGTCTACTGGATCTTTTATTTTGGTGTAAAGGTTGCCGACTGTAGAAATGGGTTTACATGCAATCTCCACCTGTAATTTATTCTTTAACATCTTATTTAAATTTGGCGCTAAGTGTTCCACATATGGCATTGAAAAATATTTTTTCGGGTCATGTGATCCAGTCTTCCCGCTACCTGTTTTTGGAGAGGTTATGTTTGACGGATCTTGGACGTTGCAAATAGCTTTGTTAACTACTGTCTTCGGATATCCATTTACCCTAAGAAGGTGACGTACTTTATCAATGGCCTCTTGTCTAAAACATGGTGATGATAAGGTAACTGCTCGCTGTTTTATGTTTCTAGCAACATTCAACAATTGAAAACGAGGATGCCTAGATTGGAAGTTGATGTATCTAGTACTCGCTGACGCTTTTCTGTACCATTTAGTTAGAATAGAGTCACCGCTTCTAACTAATAAAGTGTCCAAAAATGGTATGCATCCGTCTTCTTCCTGTTCTACAGTAAACTGGAGATGTATGTTGTAGTTGTTGAAAAGCGCGACTGTTTCATCAACTCTATCCTCAGGTACAGCTGTTAATAGATCATCCACATATTTTTTCATAAAAGGTACATTGTAGGGCAACTTCGGCATAATATCATCCAACAGAGCATCCATAACTAAATTTGCAACAGCTGGGCTGAGTGAAGATCCCATGGCAATTCCAGTTTTTTGTTTGTAAAATTTATTGTTTATCCTGAAAAAACCTTGAGTGTAGCAGAATTCTACTAACTTCATAAAGATATCCTTTGGAATGTTCGTTCGTTCTCCAATAATACTCCATTGTGAGTCTACAGCTTTTAAAGTGAGATCAAGTGGTATATTAGTGAAGAGAGACTTAACATCGAGAGAAATCAACACGTAACCAGAAGGAACGGTTTGCTCTCTTATGAAGTTCGCAAACTCAAAAGAATTTTTGACGTAGTATTCTTCTTTTTCCAGGCCTTTCAGGATATTTGCCAGAAATTTGGACATCTTTTCAGTCGGTCCATTTACCGCAGATACAATGGGCCTCATAGGTAGATTGTCTTTGTGTAGTTTTATCATGCCATACATACGTGGGGGTAGCGCATTGTCCGTTGTCAGATGTTTTTTTGTCTGTGAATCTATATAATTGTTGTCATAAAGATTTTTGACTAGTTTGTTGTTCAAAGTCTGAATTTTTCTGGTCATGTCTGTGTTCACGGGTTCATACACCTGCTCGTCCGATAGTAGATCTTCCATTTTTTCATAATATGTCTGTTTGTTGATAGCAACTGTTTTATTCGTCTTGTCCGCTTTAATAATGTAAATGTCTGGATTTTCTTTTAAAAATGTCTTAGTTTTGGAAATATTTTTAAATGTATTTTTGTGTGTACTGTTGTATTTGTCTTTATGTTTATTTAAGAAATTACTAATCATGTTTGTGGCCTGTAATCTGGTTTCAGTTCTCACATCAACATCTAACGTAGACGTTATTATGTGCTCTGTGTCTGTGATGAGTTGAATTTGTCTCCTAATGACAATAGTTCTTCAACTTCAGGAGGAAAGACTGCGTCAGTCATATTAAAAAACCATTCCTTCGCACTACTTATAGTTGTATTTCTAACCTCTGGAAGTAATTTTTCAAATTTCTTCAGATGTGTAGATTTAAACTGTAAGTTGAAGTAGCTAAATTGTCTGTTTAGGGTACTATTCACTCTAAGCCATAGATCGTGAGTTAAATTATTTTTTACATCGTGTAATAATTTAGTAAATTCTATATTTAGATTCTTAACCCGCCAACATGATATTTTAATTTCTAGATTTAGTATTCTTTTCTTAAAACCATCTAAGATTTTACTAACGGTATTTCTATACGGGTGTTCACCGACAAATAAAACTTCCAAACACGCTACATTTTGTGTAATGTGTCGGGGTGTGATGTTGTGTTGTCGACATCTTAAAAGGAAAATCCTGTTGTTCGTTGCTTTTACGTACTTTTTGTTGATGTCAAGTAAGTGTTGTACTTGTCGTTTGCCATGTTCTCCGTGGTTGTCGTGAATGTCTTGGGAGAGGGTAGATGTGGGTATGGTAGTCATTATTATTTCTTCAAATGGTGTAATGAGGGATGGGATTTTTTTCGACTGTGGTGTAGTGTAGATAAAAAACAATTAATCGAAATTTCAGTCATACAGCATTTATTCCTACAAAACCGACGTTTCGGTATACACTTATACCTTCATCAGGGTCTACAAACATTCAAAAAAACATCAATATATTACAAATTCACGCATAACAACCACTTACAAGTAGAATCTATAGATTATAATCATGTAAACAGCATACATTCGTAAAATTCATTCAGTATTACATACATCGTACAAAATTCAAAAAAGCACATACACATCTAAATTGTCTCACGGACGACAACCGAATAAATCAGAACACATCCAGACATATCCTGCAGACCAGTTTGCAAAAAAGTGACATCATTTAATTGGATTCTTATTGGTCGTCAAACCACCAATAAGTGTATGTTAACATCCAGGAATTTAAATGCAATGTAAAGAATATTTTTTAATAAATTTAGTTTGGCTTGAAATTTGCTTTTTCCTTTTTGAACCTTTCTAGGACACCATAATAAGTTTTACTCAGGCCTTGTATGTCGGTTCTAGCATTGATATTGTTGCAATCGTCTCTGATGTGCAACATTTCAAGGAACATACGTTTAGCGTAATTCTTTTCTTCCGCTAAGATTTTAAAATCGTCCGGCATGATAAAACTACACAAAGACAATCTACCTATGAGGCCCATTGTATCTGCGGTAAATGGACCGACTGAAAAGATGTCCAAATTTCTGGCAAATATCCTGAAAGGCCTGGAAAAAGAAGAATACTACGTCAAAAATTCTTTTGAGTTTGCGAACTTCATAAGAGAGCAAACCGTTCCTTCTGGTTACGTGTTGATTTCTCTCGATGTTAAGTCTCTCTTCACTAATATACCACTTGATCTCACTTTAAAAGCTGTAGACTCACAATGGAGTATTATTGGAGAACGAACGAACATTCCAAAGGATATCTTTATGAAGTTAGTAGAATTCTGCTACACTCAAGGTTTTTTCAGGATAAACAATAAATTTTACAAACAAAAAACTGGAATTGCCATGGGATCTTCACTCAGCCCAGCTGTTGCAAATTTAGTTATGGATGCTCTGTTGGATGATATTATGCCGAAGTTGCCCTACAATGTACCTTTTATGAAAAAATATGTGGATGATCTATTAACAGCTGTACCTGAGGATAGAGTTGATGAAACAGTCGCGCTTTTCAACAACTACAACATACATCTCCAGTTTACTGTAGAACAGGAAGAAGACGGATGCATACCATTTTTGGACACTTTATTAGTTAGAAGCGGTGACTCTATTCTAACTAAATGGTACAGAAAAGCGTCAGCGAGTACTAGATACATCAACTTCCAATCTAGGCATCCTCGTTTTCAATTGTTGAATGTTGCTAGAAACATAAAACAGCGAGCAGTTACCTTATCATCACCATGTTTTAGACAAGAGGCCATTGATAAAGTACGTCACCTTCTTAGGGTAAATGGATATCCGAAGACAGTAGTTAACAAAGCTATTTGCAACGTCCAAGATCCGTCAAACATAACCTCTCCAAAAACAGGTAGCGGGAAGACTGGATCACATGACCCGAAAAAATATTTTTCAATGCCATATGTGGAACACTTAGCGCCAAATTTAAATAAGATGTTAAAGAATAAATTACAGGTGGAGATTGCATGTAAACCCATTTCTACAGTCGGCAACCTTTACACCAAAATAAAAGATCCAGTAGACAAGAACTACAAATCTAACGTGGTTTATAAAGTTCATTGCTCTACTGCCGATTGTAAAGCTACGTACGTAGGGACTACAAAAAGGTACGCCAAACTTAGGATGGAAGAACATCGCAGATCTACACAAAACAACGTGACTAGTAAATGTGCCCTTGCTGAACACTCTATTTCTTTGCACCATAGTTTTAATTTGGACGATTTTAAAATCTTAGCGGAAGAAAAGAATTACGCTAAACGTATGTTCCTTGAAATGTTGCACATCAGAGACGATTGCAACAATATCAATGCTAGAACCGACATACAAGGCCTGAGTAAAACTTATTATGGTGTCCTAGAAAGGTTCAAAAAGGAAAAAGCAAATTTTAAGCCAAACTAAATTTATTAAAAAATATTCTTTACATTGCATTTAAATTCCTGGATGTTAACATACACTTATTGGTGGTTTGACGACCAATAAGAATCCAATTAAATGATGTCACTTTTTTGCAAACTAGTCTGCAGGATATGTCTGGATGTGTTCTGATTTATTCGGTTGTCGTCCGTGAGACAATTTAGATGTGTATGTGCTTTTTTGAATTTTGTACGATGTATGTAATACTGAATGAATCTACGAATGTATGCTGTTTACATGATTATAATCTATAGATTCTACTTGTAAGTGGTTGTTATGCGTGAATTTGTAACTCTGAGATAGCGCGT
>JAQOWZ010000549.1:0-32048 GCA_035578165.1 Stenolophus ochropezus | reverse complement strand
ACGCGCTATCTCAGAGTTTTCTTGTTGCAATGTTTTCTTTTAGCTAAAATATGATAAAAAATCATAAAATTCGGCGCGGAAGCAAATATTTATATGATTTTTTACAAAAATAAAGTCAGATTTTACCTATTTTTGAAATGGATATTTTTATTAAAATATTCATAAACATGCTTTTGGACCTATACTATGGATAAAATATGATGAAAAATTATAAAATTCGGGCGCGGAAGCAAATATTTATATAATTATTTACAAAAATAAAGTCAGATTTTACCTATTTTTGATAAATACGTTGTATATTGTAAGCTTCATTGGCTGGATTCTAGAATACATACCACACTTGAAATAGCAATTTTCTTGTTGCAATGTTTTCTTTTACCTAAATTATAATGAAAAATAATAAAATTCGGGCGCGGAAGCAAATATTTATATGATTTTTTACAAAAATAAAGTCAGATTTTACCTATTTTTGAAATGGATATTTTTGTTAACACATTCATAAACATGCTTTTGGACCTATACTTTGGATAAAATATGATAAAAAATTATAAAATTCGGGCGCGGAAGCAATTATTTATATGATTTTTTCCAAAAAAAAAGTCAGATTTTACCTATTTTTGATGAATACGTTGTATATTGTACGCTACATGGGCTGGATTCTAGAATACCTAACACACTTGAAATAGCAATTTTCTTGTTGCAATGTTTTCTTTTAGCTAAATTATGATGAAAAATCATAAAATTCGGGCGCGGAAGCAAATATTTATATAATTTTTTACAAAAATAAAGTCAGATTTTACCTATTCTTGAAATGGATATTTTTGTTAAAACATTCATAAACATGCTTTTGGACCTATACTGTGGATAAAATATGATAAAAAATTATAAAATTCGGGCGCGGAAGCAATTATTTATATGGTTTTTGCCAAAAAAAAGTCAGATTTTACCTATTTTTGATGAATACGTTGTATATTGTACGCTACATGGGCTGGATTCTGCAATACCTAACACACTTGACATAGCAATTTTCTTATTGCAATGTTTTCTTTTAGATAAAATATGATAAAAAATCATAAAATTCGGGCGCGGAAGCAAATATTTATATGATTTTTTACAAAAATAAAGTCAGATTTTACCTATTTTTGATGAATACGTTGTATATTGTAAGTTTCATTGGCAATATTCTAGAATACCTTCCACACTTGAAATAGCAAATTTCTTGTTGCAATGTTTTCTTTTACCTAAATTATGATGAAAAATCATAAAATTCGGGCGCGGAAGCAAATATTTATATAATTTTTTACAAAAATAAAGTCAGATTTTACCTATTTTTGTTGAATACGTTGTATATTGTAAGTTTCATTGGCAATATTCTAGAATACCTTCCACACTTGAAATAGCAAATTTCTTGTTGCAATGTTTTCTTTTACCTAAATTATGATGAAAAATCATAAAATTCGGGCGCGGAAGCAAATATTTATATAATTTTTTACAAAAATAAAGTCAGATTTTACCTATTCTTGAAATTGATATTTTTGTTAAAACATTCATAAACATGCTTTTGGACCTATACTGTGGATAAAATATGATGAAAAATTATAAAATTCGGGCGCGGAAGCAATTATTTATATGATTTTTTCTAAAAAAAAGTCAGATTTTACCTATTTTTGATGAATACGTTGTATATTGTAAGCTTCATTGGCTAAATTCTAGAATACCTAACACACTTGAAATAGCAATTTTTTTGTTGCAATGTTTTCTTTTATCTAAAATATGATGAAATATCATAAAATTCGGGCGCGGAAGCAAATATTTACATGATTTTTTACAAAAATAAAGTCAGATTTTACCTATTCTTGAAATGTTTATTTATGTTAAAACATTCATAAACATGCTTTGGGACCTATACTATGGATAAAATATGATAAAAAATTATAAAATTCGGGCGCGGAAGCAAATATTTATATAATTTTTTACAAAAATAAAGTCAGATTTTACCTATTTTTGATGAATACGTTGTATATTGTAAGCTAAATGGGCATGATTCTAGAATACCTAACACACTTGAAATAGCAATTTTCTTTTTGCAATGTTTTCTTTTAGCTAAAATATGATAAAAAATCATAAACTTCGGGCGCGGAAGCAAATATTTATATGATTTTTTACAAAAATAAAGTCAGATTTTACCTATATTTTGAAATAGATATTTTTGTTAAAACATTCATAATCATGCTTTTGGACTTATACTGTGGATAAACTATGATGAAAAATTATAAAATTCGGGCGCGGAAGCAATTATTTATGATTTTTTCAAAAAAAAAAGTCAGATTTTACCTATTTTTGATGAATACGTTGTATATTGTACGCTACATGGCTGGATTCTACAATACCTAACACACTTGAAATAGCAATTTTCTTGTTGCAATGTGTTCTTTTGGCTAAAATATGATGAAAAATCATAAAATTCGGGCGCGGAAGCAAATATTAATATGATTTTTTACAAAAATAAAATCAGAATTTACCTATTTTTGAAATGGATATTTTTGTTAAAACATTCATAAACATGCTTTTGGACCTATACTATGGATAAAATATGATGAAAAATTATAAAATTCGGGCGCGGAAGCAAATATTTATATAATTTTTTACAAAAATAAAGTCAGATTTTACCTTTTTTTGATGAATACGTTGTATATTGTAAGCTTCATTGGCTGGATTCTAGAATACCTACCACACTTGAAATAGCAATTTTCTTGTTGCAATGTTTTCTTTTACCTAAATTATGATGAAAAATCATAAAATTCGGGCGCGGAAGCAAATATTTATATCAGTTTTTACAAAATAAAGTCAGATTTGACCTATTCTTGAAATGGATATTTTTGTTAAAACATTCATAAACATGCTTTTGGACCTACACTGTGGATAAAATATGATGAAAAATTATAAAATTCGGGCGCGGAAGCAATTATTTATATGATTTTTTTCCAAAAAAAAAGTCATATTTTACCTATTTTTGATGAATACGTTGTATATAGTACGCTACATGGGCTGGATTGTAGAATACCTAACACACTTGAAATAGCAATTTTCTTGTTGCAATGTGTTCTTTTGGCTAAAATATGATGAAAAATCATAAAATTCGGGCGCGGAAGCAAATATTTATATGATTTTTTACAAAAATAAAATCAGATTTTACCTATTTTTGAAATGGATATTTTTGTTAAAACATTCATAAACATGCTTTTGGACCTATACTATGGATAAAATATGATGAAAAATTATAAAATTCGGGCGCGGAAGCAAATATTTATATAATTTTTTACAAAAATAAAGTCAGATTTTACCTTCTTTTGATGAATACGTTGTATATTGTAAGCTTCATTGGCTGGATTCTAGAATACCTACCACACTTGAAATAGAAATTTTCTTGTTGCAATGTTTTCTTTTACCTAAATTATGATGAAAAATCATAAAATTCGGGCGCGGAAGCAAATATTTATATCAGTTTTTACAAAAAAAAAGTCAGATTTTACCTATTCTTGAAATGGATATTTTTGTTAAAACATTCATAAACATGCTTTTGGACCTATACTGTGGATAAAATATGATGAAAAATTATAAAATTCGGGCGCGGAAGCAATTATTTATATGATTTTTTTCCAAAAAAAAGTCATATTTTACCTATTTTTGATGAATACGTTGTATATAGTACGCTACATGGGCTGGATTGTATAATACCTAACACACTTGAAATAGCAATTTTCTTGTTGCAATGTGTTCTTTTGGCTAAAATATGATGAAAAATCATAAAATTCGGGCGCGGAAGCAAATATTTATATGATTTTTTACAAAAATAAAGTCAGATTTTACCTATTTTTGAAATGGATATTTTTGTTAAAACATTCATAAACATGCTTTTGGACCTATACTATTAATAAAATATGATGAAAAATTATAAAATCCGGGCGCGGAAGCAAATTTTTATATAATTTTTTACAAAAATAAAGTCAGATTTTACCAATTTTTGTTGAATCGTAGTATATTGTAAGCTTCATTGGCTGGATTCTAGAATACCTACCACGCTTGAAATAGCAATTTTCTTGTTGCAATGTTTTCTTTTACCTAAATTATGATGAAAAATCATATAATTCGGGCGCGGTAGCAAATATTTATATCAGTTTTTACAAAAATAAAGTCAGATTTTACCTAATCTTGAAATGGATATTTTTGTTAAAACATTCATAAACATGCTTTTGGACCTATACTGTGGATAAAATATGATGAAAAATTATAAAATTCGGGCGCGAAAGCAATTATTTGTATGATTTTTTTCCAAAAAAAAAGTCAGATTTTACCTATTTTTGATGAATACGTTGTATATTGTAAGCTAAATGGGCACGATTCTAGAATACCTAACACACTTGAAATAGCAATTTTCTTTTTGCAATGTTTTCTTTTAGCTAAAATATGATGAAAAATCATAAAATTCGGGCGCGGAAGCAAATATTTATATAATTTTTTACAAAAATAAAGTCAGATTTTACCTATATTTGAAATAGATATTTTTGTTAAAACATTCATAATCATGCTTTTGGACCTATAATGTGGATAAACTATGATGAAAAATTATAAAATTCGGGCGCGGAAGCAATTATTTATATGATTTTTTCCAAAAAAAAAGTCAGATTTTACCTATTTTTGATGAATACGTTGTATATTGTACGCTACATGGGCTGGATTCTAGAATACCTAACACACTTGAAATAGCAATTTTCTAGTTGCAATGTGTTCTTTTGGCTAAAATATGATGAAAAATCATAAAATTCGGGCGCGGAAGCAAATATTTATATGATTTTTTACAAAAATAAAGTCAGATTTTACCTATTTTTGAAATGGATATTTTTGTTAAAACATTCATAAACATGCTTTTGGACCTATACTATGGATAAAATATGATAAAAAATTATAAAATTCGGGCGCGGAAGCAAATATTTATATAATTTTTTACAAAAATAAAGTCTGATTTTACCTATATTTGAAATAGATATTTTTCTTAAAACATTCATAAACATGCTTTTGGACCTATACTGTGGATAAAATATGATGAAAAATTATAAAATTCAGGCGCGGAAGCAAATATTTATATAATTTTTTACAAAAATAAAGTCAGATTTTACATATTTTTGATGAATACGTTGTATATTGTAAGCTTCATTGGCTGGATTTAGAATACCTACCACACTTGAAATAGCAATTTTCTTGTTGCAATGTTTTCTTTTACCTAAATTATGATGAAAAATCATAAAATTCGGGCGCGGAAGCAAATATTTATATCATTTTTTACAAAAATAAAGTCAGATTTTACCTATTCTTGAAATAGATATTTTTGTTAAAACATTCATAAACATGGTTTTGGACCTATACTGTGGATAAACTATAATGAAAAATTATGAAATTCGGGCGCGGAAGCAAATATTTATATGATTTTTTACAAAAAATATGTCAGATTTTACCTATTTTTGATGAAAACGTTGTATAATGTAAGCTACATGGGCTGGATTCTAGAATACCTAACACACTTGAAATAGCAATTTTTTTGTTGCAATGTTTTCTTTTAGCTAAAATATGATGAAAAATCATAAAATTCGGGCGCGGAAGCAAATATTTATATGATTTTTTACAAAAATAAAGTCAGATTTTACCTATTCTTGAAATGGAGATTTTTGTTAAGACATTCATAAACATGCTTTTGGACCTATACTGTTAATAAAATATGATGAAAAATTATAAAATTCGGGCGCGGAAACAATTACTTATATGATTTTTTTCCAAAAAAAAGTCAGATTTTACCTATTTTTGATGAATACGTTGTATATTGTACGCTACATGGGCTGGATTCTAGAATACCTAACACACTTGAAATAGCAATTTTCTTGTTGCAATGTTTTCTTTTAGCTAATATATGATGAAAAATCATAAAATTCGGGCGCGGAAACAAATATTTATATGATTTTTTACAAAAAAAAAGTCAGATTTTACCTATTTTTGAAATGGATATTTTTGTTAAAACATTCATAAACATGCTTTTGGACCTATACTATGTATAAAATATGATGAAAAATTATAAAATTCGGGCGCGGAAGCAAATATTTATATAATTTTTTACAAAAATAAAGTCAGATTTTACCTATTTTTGATGAATACGTTGTATATTGTAAGCTTCATTGGCTGGATTCTAGAATACCTACCACACTTGAAATAGCAATTTTCTTGTTGCAATGTTTTCTTTTACCTAAATTATGATGAAAAATCATAAAATTCAGGCACGGAAGCAAATATTTATATGATTTTTTACAAAAATAAAGTCAGATTTTACCTTTTCTTGAAATGGATATTTATGTTTAAACATTTATAAACATGCTTTTGGACCTATTCTGTGGATAAAATATGATAAAAAATTATTAAATTCGGGCGCAGAAACAATTATTTGTATGATTTTTTCCAAAAAAAAAGTCAGATTTTACCTATTTTTAAAGAATACGTTGTATATTGTACGCTACATGGGCTGGATTCTAGAATACCTAACACACTGGAAATAGCAATTTTCTTGTTGCAATGTTTTCTTTTAGCTAAATTATGATGAAAAATCATAAAATTCGGGCGCGGAAGCAAATATTTATATAATTTTTTACAAAAATAAAGTCAGATTTTACCTATTTTTGAAATGGATATTTTTGTTAAAACATTCATAAACATGCTTTTGGACCTATACTGTGGATAAAATATGATGAAAAATCATAAAATTCGGGCGCGGAAGCAATTATTTATATGATTTTTTTCCAAAAAAAAAGTCAGATTTTACCTATTTTTGATGAATACGTTGTATATTGTACGCTACATGGGCTGGTTTCTACAATACCTAACACACTTGAAATAGCAATTTGCTTGTTGCAATGTTTTCTTTTAGCTAAAATATGATAAAAAATCATAAAATTCGGGCGCGGAAGCAAATATTTATATGATTTTTTACAAAAATAAAGTCAGACTTTACCTATTTTTAAAATAGATATTTTTGTTTAAACATTCATAAACATGGTTTTGGACCTATACTGTGGATAAACTATAATGAAAAATTATAAAATTCGGGCGCGGAAGCAAATATTTATATGATTTTTTACAAAAATAATGTCAGATTTTACCTATTTTTGATGAAAACTTTGTATATTGTAAGCTACATAAGCTGGATTCTAGAATACCTAACACACTTTAAAAAGCAATTTTTTTGTTGCAATGTTTACTTTTAGCTAAAATATGATAAAAAATCATAAAATTCGGGCGCGGAAGCAAATATTTATGATTTTTTACAAAAATAAAGTCAGATTTTACCTATTCTTGAAATGGATATTTTTGTTAAAACATTCATAAACATGCTTTTGGACCTATACTGTGGATAAAATTTGATGAAAAATAATAAAATTCGGGCGCGGAAGCAAATATTTATATAATTTTTTACAAAAATAAAGTCAGATTTTACCTATTTTTGATGAATACGTTGTATATTGTAAGCTACATGGGCTTGATTCTAGAATACCTAACACACTTGAAATAGCAATTTGCTTGTTGCAATGTTTTCTTTTAGCTAAAATATGATGACAAATCATAAAATTCGGGCGCGGAAACAAATATTTATATGATTTTTTACAAAAATAAAGTAAGATTTTACCTATTTTTGAAATGGATATTTTTGTTAAAACATTCATAAACATGCTTTGGACCTATACTATGGATAAAATATGATGAAAAATTATAAAATTCGGGCGCAGAAACAATTATTTGTATGATTTTTTCCAAAAAAAAGTCAGATTTTACCTATTTTTGATGAATACGTTGTATATTGTACGCTACATGAGCTGGATTCTAAAATACCTAACACACTTGAAATAGCAATTTTCTTGTTGCAATGTTTTCTTTTAGCTAAAATATGATGAAAAATCATAAAATTCGGGCGCGGAAACAAATATTTATATGATTTTTTACAAAAATAAAGTCAGATTTTACCTATTTTTGAAATGGATATTTTTGTTAAAACATTCATAAACATGCTTTTGGACCTATACTATGGATAAAATATGATGAAAAATTATAAAATTCGGGCGCGGAAGCAAATATTTATATAATTTTTTACATAAATAAAGTCAGATTTTTCCTATTTTTGATGAATACGTTGTATATTGTAAGCTTCATTGGCTGGATTCTAGAATATGTACCACACTTGAGATAGCAATTTTCTTGTTGCAATGTTTTCTTTTACCTAAATTATGATGAAAAATCATAAAATTCGGGCGCGGAAGCAAATATTTATATGATTTTTTACAAAAATAAAGTCAGATTTTACCTATTTTTGAAATGGATATTTTTGTTAAAACATTCATAAACATGCTTTTGGACCTATACTTTGGATAAAATATGATAAAAAATTATAAAATTAGGGCGCGAAAGGAAATATTTATATAATTTTTTACAAAAATAAAGTCAGATGTTACCTATATTTGATGAATACGTTGTATATTGTAAACTACATTGGCTGGATTCTAGAATACCTACCACACTTGAAATAGCAATTTTCTTGTTGCAACGTTTTCTTTTACCTAAATTATGATGAAAAATCATAATATTCGGGCGCGGAAGCAAATATTTATATGATTATTTACAAAAATAAAGTCAGATTTTACCTATTCTTGAAATGGATATTTATGTTAAAACATTCATAAACATGCTTTTGGACCTATACTGTGGATAAAATATGTTGTAAAATTATAAAATTCGGGCGCAGAAACAATTATTTGTATGATTTTTTTCAAAAAAAAGTCAGATTTTACCTATTTTTGATGAATACGTTGTATATTGTACGCTACATGGGCTGGATTCTAGAATACCTAACACACTGGAAATAGCAATTTTCTTGTTGCAATGTTTTCTTTTAGCTAAATTATGATGAAATATCATAAAATTCGGGCGCGGAAGCAAATATTTATATAATTTTTTACAAAAATAAAGTCAGATTTTACCTATTTTTGAAATGGATATTTTTGTTAAAACATTCATAAACATGCTTTTGGACCTATACTGTGGATAAAATATAATGAAAAATTATAAAATTCGGGCGCGGAAGCAATCATTTATATGATTTTTGCCAAAAAAAAAGTCAGATTTTACCTATTTTTGATGAATACGTTGTATATTGTACGCTACATGGGCTGGATTCTACAATACCTAACACACTTGAAATAGCAATTTTCTTGTTGCAATGTTTTCTTTTAGCTAAAATATGATAAAAAATCATAAAATTCGGGCGCGGAAGCAAATATTTATATGATTTTTTAAAAAATAAAGTCAGACTTTACCTATTCTTAAAATAGATATTTTTGTTTAAACATTCATAAACATGGTTTTGGACCTATACTGTGGATAAACTATGATGAAAAATTATAAAATTCGGGCGCGGAAGCAAATATTTATATGATTTTTTACAAAAAAATGTCAGATTTTACCTATTTTTGATGAAATCTTTGTATATTGTAAGCTACATGGGCTGGATTCTAGAATACCTAACATACTTTAAATAGCAATTTTTTTGTTGCAATGTTTACTTTTAGCTAAAATATGATAAAAAATCATTAAATTCGGGCGCGGAAGCAAATATTTATATGATTTTTTACAAAAATAAAGTCAGATTTTACCTATTCTTGAAATACATATTTTTGTTAAAACATTCATAAACATGCTTTTGGACCTATACTGTGGATAAAATATGATGAAAAATTATAAAATTCGGGCGCGGAAGCAAATATTTATATAATTTTTTACAAAAATAAACTCAGATTTTACCTATTTTTGATGAATACTGTAACGTTTTATTTATTTAGGTGAAGTGTAAAATTGATTAAATACACTAATATTTATATAATTAAGTTTAATTAAAGAAATATGAATTATAAAGAATAATGAAAAGAAACTAACACTAAGAATTAACAAATATAAACAATAATTTAAAAACTAATTATTATTACTAAAGACTTAAACACTAAGATAATTTATTTAAACAATTACAACTACGCAATATTTATTTCAACAATATTTATATCACTCTTTATTTATATCACTATCTTTTTATTTATATCACTATCTGTTCACTACACGTATCTATACAAGACTGTGCTCGCGATCTTTTGGTCGGGGTATTTATATTAAAATACATCATTCTAGAAGATTCTTTGATTCCTTGAAATCAGAACAATGGGAAGCGAACGGACGTGTTCTGACCTGCACGCTAGCGGTCGCCGCCCGCGCCGCCGCCCGCGCCGCGACCCTGGGTTCGCTACATTGCCCCCTCCTTAAGACTGTTTCGTCCCGGAACAGTTCGTTATGACGAAATCTGCATGCATTACCCTTGGTGCATCTGGAAGTCTTAAAGAAGTAACAGTCGACGGTCCGTTTGAGCTCCTCTTGGCCGGTAGAGTTGAAGCTGCAAACTAGAATTTCCACTCCGGTAAAGCGGAAGACTGTTTCTAACATGCTTCTAACAATCCTCCAATCCAAACCATCTAGTCCACAGCCTATCTTCGGTACTGCCAGTTTCATGATGTCGTTTTCCAACAGATGGTCCTTCATGTCGCACAGCGAGTCCCATAAATTGCGGTATGACGGCTTCTGATGTGAGTATTGTTTCGTAACGAGATAGTAAATGTACCGCTTGTGTTCTACGTTATCATCCTTCAGTTGTAGCGTTTTCCCGACAGTTGGACGTTGGTTGGCCAGTTCTTGTACTCGTCCAAATTTTCTTTTAAAAACTGAAGCGATGCCGCGGGACATTTTAATGTCTTTCGCTACACAGTGAGCGAGGGAATATTCTGGGGACACGGTGAACAGATCTCGTTGTTCTTCTCGTGTCACGCCATACCGTGCTTTGTGACCAGTGGAATGACTTTCCATAAAGTCATCAAATGTGGGTTTCTCAGCTATAATCCGGCGAACCGTCGCTCCACGATGATCGTCAAAATTATCACCAGCAAAAGGGGCTAACCGATTGAAGTGGACTACTCTCGGCTTTCCATTAGGTGTTTTCCTAATTCTGTAGACCACATCATTTATTCTTTTTACGATCTCGTAGGGACCTTCCCAATTCTTTTGCAGCTTCGGTGATAAGCCACGTCGTCTTTGTGGATTGTAAAGCCACACCAAATTCCCAGGTTGAAAACCACCTTTTTCAGCCTTGACGTCATACTGGTCCTTCATCCGATCGCTGGCACCTTGAATGTTTGTGCGGACTTGTTCATGGATGTCATTCATTCTTCTCCGTAAGTCCGTTACATAGTCCTCCCCGGCTAGATCTTTACCGGGTTTACTGCCAAATACCAGGTCGCATGGTAAGCGCAACTCCCGCCCGAATAAGATGTTAGATGGTGTCTGCCCTGTTGTCTCATGCACTGATGAACGGTAAGCCAACAAGAACAGATGAAGATGTCGGTCCCAGTCTCGTTGATGGTTAGAGACTACCTTTGACAAATACCGATTTATTGTTCTATTCATCCGTTCAACCATGCCATCAGACTGCGGGTGTAATGCAGTAGTTCTGGTTTTCTTTATTCCTAATATCTTACAGATATTTTGGAACAGGGCGGACTCGAAATTCCTTCCTTGGTCGGAATGTATCTCTCGCGGTACTCCAAATCGGCAGATGCATTCTTTAACCAAAACTTCAGCGACCGTTACGGCTTCCTGGTTGGGTAATGGGTAGGCCTCAACCCACTTAGTGAAGTAGTCCATTACTACCACTATGTATTTATTTTCCTCATCAGTTTCTGGGAATGGTCCGGCCACGTCAATCGCAATGCGTTCGAAGGGACTTCCAACATTATATTGGCGCATTGGGGCTCTTCTTTTCCTATGTGGCCCGTTACTTCCCGCGCAAACCACACATTTCTTGCACCACTCTTTAACATGTTCTTTGCAATTTACCCAGTAAAATCGTTCGCGCACTCTCTCAAGGGTTTTATTCACTCCAAAATGTCCAGATCCGTCGTGGATCTCCTCCAATACTTCCGGTACTCTATTCCTAGGAATTATCAGCTGGGTCCTACTCACAGTACCTTCAGTATTTTCTACGACACGTTTCAGGAGGCCCTCTTCAACCACAATAGAATCCCATTGCGCCCAATACGATTTTACACTTTGTGAGTGTCGTGCAACATCTTCCCAAACTGGTCTGCTATCGCCACGTTTCCAATCCAGTATGATTTTCAAGTCCGAATCATTCTCTTGGTCCTTGCGAAGGTCTTCCGTTTGCCAACTATCATTTACTACTGTTGTTCTGGCGATGGTAGAGAGATTTTCTTCTAGACGACTGCAATGCTTGCATTCGTCCTGGCAAGGTCTTCTTGATAATTCGTCAGCATTACGATGGCTTGTACCTGCTCGATGCTCAATAACAAAGTTATATTCTTGCAATCTTTCAATCCATCTAGCTGCCTGACCTTCAGGATTCTTAAATTGTAGCAGCCATTTGAGAGCAGCGTGGTCAGTTCTTATAAGAAATCTTCTACCGTACAAATATTTGTAGAAGTGCTCCACGGATTTCACGACAGCCAAAAGTTCTTTTCTGGTGACGCAATAATTCCTCTCTGGTTTTGACAAGGTCTTACTAAAATAGGCAATAACCTTCTCTTGTCCGTCTTGTATCTGGGAGAGAACGCCACCAATTCCAACGTTGCTGGCATCTGTATCTAGAACAAATTCTCCTTCTGGTAAAGGATAACTTAGAACAGGTGCGCTTGTCAAGGAATATTTAAGTTGTTTGAACGCAGCTTGACAGTCCATTTCCCAGATAAATCTTCTACCTTCTTCAGTAAGCCTTGTCAATGGCTTTGCTATGTTAGCAAATCCAGGTACATAACGTCGGTAGTATGTACATAGACCAAGGAAACTTCTCAATTCATGTTTATCCCTCGGTACTGGCCAGTCACTCACAGCCCTTATTTTCTCCGGGTCAACTGCAATACCCTTACCAGAAACTACGTGTCCAAGATAATGAACTTCTTTTTGAAATAAGTGACACTTCTTTGGACTGAGTTTCAGGTTAGCCTTCCTCAATCTTTGGAAAACCTCTTCCAAGTTCTTCATGTGGTCCTCGAACGTTTTTCCTACAACAATAATATCGTCGAGGTAAACCAAACATGTTTTCCACGACAGTCCAGCCAACACGGTTTCCATAAGCCGTTCAAACGTTGCAGGGGCATTGCAGAGCCCAAATGGCATAACAGTAAATTGCCAAAGACCGGTACCAATGGTAAATGCCGTTTTTTCTTTGTCTCTTGAGTCTAAATCCACTTGCCAGTATCCGCTCTTTAGATCAAGAGTAGAGAAGATTTTTGATCCTGCCAATGTATCCAGTGTATCATCTATTCGGGGTAGCGGGTAGCTATCCTTCTTCGTCACGTTGTTAAGTTGACGATAATCGACGCAAAATCTCGTAGAGCCATCCTTCTTCTTCACTAGCACTACTGGTGAAGCCCATGGACTGCTTGAAGGTTCAATCACACCTTCCGTCCTCATGTCCTCAATGATTTCTTCTGCTTCTTCCCGCTTCGCCAGTGGTAATCTTCTTGCTGTTTGGCGGATGGGTCTTGCGTCTCCGGTGTCTATTTTATGATGGACTACATTGGTTCTTCCTTTGTCCTTCTTGTCCAATTGGAACACATCTTGAAAGTTGCCAATTAAACCGTTAGCCTTGGTTTTCTGGTCGGCGGTCAAGTCCTGGAACGATGTTGACAGCTCCTTCAACAGAATATCCGAAACTGCACAGGATGTGTTGTCTTTGGCCGTCACAGTTCGAATAATCGATGATACCGTTGAGCATTCTCCTACTATGGTCCCTTTCTTCAGTATAACGGGATAAAAATTTATGTTCATTACTCGAACTGGAATAACCTTCTCGGTTTTGAGCAAGGCTTTTCCAATTACAACCCCAGTCCCAGTTTTGGCATCCTCGTTTTTCGGCTGGAGCATGACAATGTTTCCCTCACAGAAGCTACCCTCTAGCTGTGCTTCCACGATTGATTCACTTCGTTCTGGGAGGGTTACATCTTCCGTTATTAATACTCGCA
Source organism: Stenolophus ochropezus (assembly GCA_035578165.1). Taxonomy (NCBI): domain Eukaryota; kingdom Metazoa; phylum Arthropoda; class Insecta; order Coleoptera; family Carabidae; genus Stenolophus; species Stenolophus ochropezus. Next base: position 17,886 of record JAQOWZ010000549.1, on the reverse strand, counting down.
TGGCATTGTCGTCTCGTGGATTTAATACCAATTCTTCATCATTGACCATCATCACTCCATTCTTCAGGTCAAGTTTAAATCCATGCTTTTTCATTAAGTCCATACCCAGAATGAATTCATCTTCTACGTCTGCTACCAGTGCGCGATGTTTAATGCACGTTTTTCCAATAATTATGCTTAAATCTATTTCTCCAGATGCGGTAGCTTGTTCTCCTGTGGCTGTGCGTATTTGCCACTTTGTTGGAAGTAGATGTTTTCTGCACAGTTTTCTTGCTAAGTCGGGTCTGATTAATGTTTTCGTCGCACCCGTATCCAGCAACATTTTAAGCGGCCTGCTGTCGATAGTTGTTTTGCAGCTTCATGATCTAAGGCATATGAAAGTGCATCAACCAGAGTTTTTGGTCGAGCCAATCGTAGTGCCTGCTGAGTTTCATTGTCTCGGACCCCATAGATAAATGCTTGTGTAGCTAGGCATTCCAAGACGCTGTCAGGAGCTGTAGGATGTGCAAGACGAACCAGGCGAGCTATGTCGGCTTCAAATTCTTGCAAATTCTCTTTAGAATTTTGATACCGGTTTCTTAATTGCGTTTGGTATACCTGCTCCAGATGCGCATTGCCATATCGCATATCCAACCGCTTGACAAGTTGATCATAATCTTCCTGTTCATCCTCTTTTATCGTCTGGAGGATATCGATAGCTTCTCCACGCAGCAAAACTGTCAGCGCAGTAGCTTTTTCTTTGGAAGTCCAACCATTTGCTTTGGCAGCGGCTTCAAATTGTTTTACATAATTCGGCCATGATGACTTGCCATCGAATTCGGGTGTTTTAATGTGCAGTTTTGAATTATGTTCCGCTTTTACTGTTTTGTTTACTTGAATAATATCTGCCACATCAGAATTTGAAACCGCTGGCGTAATTTTAGAGAGATTTTGCTGTAACTCTTCAACTTTTTTCTCGTAAGTTTCTATTCTCTCTTCTAATATTCTAGAATTTTCTTTTAATTCTTCTTTTAACGTTTGAGAATTTTCTGCCAACTTTTGTTCTAAAGTTCTAGAATTTTCTAGCAACTCTTCTTTCAATGTTCGAGAATTTTCTTCAGATTTTCTAGAACTTTCCTCTAATTTTTGTTCTAATGTTTTAGAACTTTCTTTCATTTGTTCTAAAGTTCTAGAATTTTCTTTTAGAATTTTAACAAAATCATCAATTTCGAACAAAAAGTCATCAGGATTTTCACCAGCTTCTATTAGAGCTTGCCTGAGACGGTGTTGTAGAACAGACTTGGTTCCCGATGTCTCCAAGTCTCGTTCTTCCAGCTCCCTCTTGAGATCGGCCACTTTTAATTCACTTAATTTTACTTGTTTAGTAGCCATTTTATTTATTTTTATTTACACTTCACAGTTTATTAACCACACACCTGACACCAATTGTAACGTTTTATTTATTTAGGTGAGGTGTAAAATTGATTAAATACACTAATATTTATATAATTAAGTTTAATTAAAGAAATATGAATTATAAAGAATAATGAAAAGTAACTAACACTAAGAATTAACAAATATAAACAATAATTTAAAAACTAATTATTATTACTAAAGACTTAAACACTAAGATAATTTATTTAAACAATTACAACTACGCAGTATTTATTTCAACAATATTTATATCACTCTTTATTTATATCACTATCTTTTTATTTATATCACTATCTGTTCACTACACGTATCTATACAAGACTGTGCTCGCGATCTTTTGGTCGGGGTATTTATATTAAAATACATCATTCTAGAAGATTCTTTGATTCCTTGAAATCAGAACAATGGGAAGCGAACGGACGTGTTCTGACCTGCACGCTAGCGGTCGCCGCCCGCGCCGCCGCCCGCGCCGCGACCCTGGGTTCGCTACAATACGTTGTATATTGTAAGCTACATGGGCTTGATTCTAGAATACCTAACACACTTGAAATAGCAATTTGCTTGTTGCAATGTTTTCTTTTAGCTAAAATATGATGAAAAATCATAAAATTAGGGCGCGGAAACAAATATTTATATGATTTTTTACAAAAATAAAGTCAGATTTTACCTATTTTTGAAATGGATATTTTTGTTAAAACATTCATAAACATGCTTTTGGACCTATACTATGGATAAAAGATGATGAAAAATTATAAAATTCGGGCGCGGAAGCAAATATTTATATAATTTTTTACAAAAATAAAGTCAGATTTTACCTATTTTTGATGAATACGTTGTATATTGTAAGCTTCATTGGCTGGATTCTAGAATACCTACCACACTTGAAATAGCATTTTTCTTGTTGCAATGTTTTCTTTTACCTAAATTATGATGAAAAATCATAAAATTCGGGCACGGAAGCAAATATTTATATGATTTTTTACAAAAATAAAGTCAGATTTTACCTATTCTTGAAATGGATATTTATGTTAAAACATTCATAAACATGCTTTTGGACCTATACTGTGGATAAAATATGATGTAAAATTATAATATTCGGGCGCAGAAACAATTATTTGTATGATTTTTTCCAAAAAAAAAAGTTAGATTTTACCTATTTTTGATGAATACGTTGTATATTGTACGCTACATGGGCTGGATTCTAGAATACCTAACACACTGGAAATAGCAATTTTCTTGTTGCAATGTTTTCTTTTAGCTAAATTATGATGAAAAATCATAAAATTCGGGCGCGGAAGCAAATATTTATATAATTTTTTACAAAAATATAGTCAGATTTTACCTATTTTTGAAATGGATATTTTTGTTAAAACATTCATAAACATGCTTTTGGACCTATACTGTGGATAAAATATGATGAAAAATTATAAAATTCGGACGCGGAAGCAATTATTTATATGATTTTTGCCAAAAAAAAAGTCAGATTTTACCTATTTTTGATGAATACGTTGTATATTGTATGCTACATGGGCTGGATTCTACATTACCTAACACACTTGAAATAGCAATTTTCTTGTTGCAATGTTTTCTTTTAGCTAAAATATGATAAAAAATCATAAAATTCGGGCGCGGAAGCAAATATTTATATGATTTTTTACAAAAAAAATGTCAGATTTTACCTATTTTTGATGAAAACTTTGTATATTGTAAGCTACATGGGCTGGATTCTACAATACCTAACACACTTTAAATAGCAATTTTTTTGTTGCAATGTTTACTTTTAGCTAAAATATGATAAAAAAACATAAAATTCGGGCGCGGAAGCAAATATTTATATGATTTTTTACAAAAATAAAGTCAGATTTTACCTATTCTTGAAATAGATATTTTTGTTAAAACATTCATAAACATGCTTTTGGACCTATACTGTGGATAAAATATGATGAAAAATTATAAAATTCGGGCGCGGAAGCAAATATTTATATAATTTTTTACAAAAATTAAGTCAGATTTTACCTATTTTTGATGAATACGTTGTATATTTTAAGCTACATGGGCTTGATTCTAGAATACCTAACACACTTGAAATAGCAATTTGCTTGTTGCAATGTTTTCTTTTAGCTAAAATATGATGAAAAATCATAAAATTCGGGCGCGGAAACAAATATTTATATGATTTTTTACAAAAATAAAGTCAGATTTTACCTATTCTTGAAATGGATATTTTTGTTAAAACATTTATAAACATGCTTTTGGACCTATGCTGTGGATAAAATATGATGAAAAATTATAAAATTCGGGCGCGGAAGCAAATATTTATATAATTTTTTACAAAAATAAAGTCAGATTTTACCTATTTCTGATGAACACATTGTATATTGTAAGCTACATGGGCTTGATTCTAGAATACCTAACACACTTGAAATAGCAATTTTCTTGTTGCAATGTTTTCTTTTAGCCAAAATATGATAAAAAATCATAAAATTCGGGCGCGGAAGCAAATATTTATATGATTTTTTACAAAAATAAAGTCAGACTTTACCTATTCTTAAAATAGATATTTTTGTTTAAACATTCATAAACATGGTTTTGGACCTATACTGTGGATAAACTATGATGAAAAATTATAAAATTCGGGCGCGGAAGCAAATATTTATATGATTTTTTACAAAAAAACTGTCAGATTTTACCTATTTTTGATGAATACGTTGTATATTGTAAGCTACATGGGCTGGATTCTAGAATACCTAACACACTTAAAATAGCAATTTTTTTGTTGCAATGTTTTCTTTTAGCTAAAGTATGATGAAATATCATAAGATTCGGGCGCGGAAGCAAATATTTATATGATTTTTTACAAAAATAAAGTCAGATTTTACCTATTATTAAAATGGATATTTTTGTTAAAACATTCATAAACATGCTTTTGGACCTATACTATGGATAAAATATAATGAAAAATTATAAAATTCGGGCGCGAAAGGAAATATTTATATAATTTTTTACAAAAATAAAGTCAGAATTTACCTATATTTGATGAATACGTTGTATATTGTAAACTACATTGGCTGGATTCTAGAATACCTACCACACTTGAAATAGCAATTTTCTTGTTGCAACGTTTTCTTTTACCTAAATTATGATGAAAAATCATAAAATTCGGACGCGGAAGCAAATATTTATATGATTTTTTACAAAAATAAAGTCAGATTTTAACTATTCTTGAAATGGATATTTTTGTTAAAACATTCATAAACATGCTTTTGGACCTATACTGTGGATAAAATATGATGAAAAATTATAAAATTCGGGCGCGGAAGCAAATATTTATATAATTTTTTACAAAAATAAAGTCAGATTTTACATATTTTTGATGAATACGTTGTATATTGTAAGCTTCATTGGCTGGATTCTAGAATACCTACCACACTTGAAATAGCAATTTTCTTGTTGCAATTTTTCTTCTACCTAAATTATGATGAAAAATCATAAAATTCGGGCGCGGAAGCAAATATTTATATGATTTTTTACAAAAATAAAGACAGATTTTACCTATTCTTAAAATGGATATTTTTGTTAAAACATTCATAAACATGCTTTTGGACCTATACTGTGGATAAACTATGATAAAAAATTATAAAATTTGGGCGCGGAAGCAAATATTTATATGAGTTTTTACAAAAAAAATCAGATTTTACCTATTTTTGATGAACTCTGAGATAGCGCGTTGCTACATGGGCTGGATTCTAGAATACCTAACACACTTGAAATAGCAATTTTTTTTGTTGCAATGTTTTCTTTTAGCTAAAATATGGTGAAAAAATCATAAAATTCGGGCGCGGAAGCAAATATTTATATGATTTTTTACAAATATAAAGTCAGATTTTACCTATTCTTGAAATGGATATTTTTGTTTAAAACATTCATAAACATGCTTTTGGACCTATACTGTGGATAAAATATGATGAAAAATTATAAAATTCGGGCGCGGAAGCAACTATTTATATGATATTATCCAAAAAAAAAGTCAGATTTTACCTATTTTTGATGAATACGTTGTATATTGTAAACTTCATTGGCTGGATTCTAGAATACCTACCACACTTGAAATAGCAATTTTCTTGTTGCAACGTTTTCTTTTACCTAAATTATGATGAAAAATCATAAAATTCGGGCGAGGAAGCAAATATTTATATGATTTTTTACAAAAATAAAGTCAGATTTTACCTATTTTTGAAATGGATATTTTTGTTTAAAACATTCATAAACATGCTTTTGGACCTATACTATGGATAAAATATGATAAAAAATTATAACATTCGGGCGCGGAAGCAAATATTTATATAATTTTTTACAAAAATAAAGTCAGATTTTACCTATTTTTGATGAATACGTTGTATATTGTAAGCTTCATTGGCTGGATTCTAGAATACCTACCACACTTGAAATAGCAATTTTCTTGTTGCAATGTTTTCTTTTGGCTAAAATATGATGAAAAATCATAAAATTCGGGCGCGGAAGCAAATATTTATATGATTTTTTACAAAAATAAAGTCAGATTTTACCTATTCTTGAAATGTATATTTATGTTAAAACATTCATAAACATGCTTTTGGACCTATACTGTGGATAAAATATGATGAAAAATTATAAAATTCGGGCGCAGAAACAATTATTTGTATGATTTTTTCCAAAAATAAAGTCTGATTTTACCCATATTTGAAATAGATATTTTTGTTAAAACATTCATAAACTTGCCTTTGGACCTATACTGTGGATAAAATATGATGAAAAATTATAAAATTCAGACGCGGAAGCAAATATTTGTATAATTTTTTACAAAAATAAAGTCAGATTTTACATATTCTTGAAATAGATATTTTTGTTAAAACATTCATAAACATGGTTTTGGACCTATACTGTGGATAAACTATGATGAAAAATTATGAAATTCGGGCGCGGAAGGAAATATTTATATGATTTTTTACAAAAAATATGTCAGATTTTACCAATTTTTGATGAAAACGTTGTATAATGTAAGCTACATGGGCTGGATTCTAAAATACCTAACACACTTGAAATAGCAATTTTTTTGTTGCAATGTTTTCTTTTAGCTAAAATATGATGAAAAATCATAAAATTCGGGCGCGGAAGCAAATATTTATATGATTTTTTACAAAAATAAAGTCAGATTTTACCTATTCTTGAAATGGATATTTTTGTTAAAACATTCATAAACATGGTTTTGAACCTATACTATGGATAAAATATGATGAAAAATTATAAAATTCGGGCGCGGAAGCAAATATTTATATAATTTTTTACAAAAATAATGTCAGATTTTACCTATTTTTGATGAATACGTTGTATATTGTAAACTTCATTGGCTGGATTCTAGAATACCTACCACACTTGAAATAGCAATTTTCTTGTTGCAACGTTTTCTTTTACCTAAATTTTGATGAAAAATCATTATATTCGGGCGAGGATGCAAATATTTATATGATTTTTTACAAAAATAAAGTCAGATTTTACCTATTCTTGAAATGTATATTTATGTTAAAACATTCATAAACATGCTTTTGGACCTATACTATGGATAAAATATGATGAAAAATTATAAAATTCGGGCGCGGAAGCAAATATTTATATAATTTTTTACAAAAATAAAGTCAGATTTTACCTATTTTTGATGAATACGTTGTACATTGTAAGCTAAATGTGAACGAGTCTAGAATACCTAACACACTTGAATTAGCAATTTTCTTTTTGCAATGTTTTCTTTTAGCTAAAATATGATGAAAAATCATAAAATTCGGGCGCAGAAGCAAATATTTATATGATTTTTTACAAAAATAAAGTCAGATTTTACCTATATTTGAAATAGTTATTTTTGTTAAAACATTCATAATCATGCTTTTGGACCTATAATGTGGATAAACTATGATGAAAAATTATAAAATTCGGGCGCGGAAGCAATTATTTATATGATTTTTTCCAAAAAAAAAGTCAGATTTTACCTATTTTTGATGAATACGTTGTATATTGTACGCTACATGGGCTGGATTCTAGAATACCTAACACACTTTTAAATAACAATTTTCTTGTTGCAATGTGTTCTTTTGGCTAAAATATGATGAAAAATCATAAAATTCGGGCGCGGAAGCAAAAATTTTATGATTTTTTACAAAAATAAAGTCAGATTTTACCTATTTTTGAAATGGATATTTTTGTTAAAACATTCATAAACATGCTTTTGGACCTATACTATGAATAATATATGATGAAAAATTATAAAATTCGGGCGCGGAAGCAAATATTTATATAATTTTTTACAAAAATAAAGTCAGATTTTACCTATTTTTGATGAATACGTTGTATATTGTAAGCTTCATTGGCTAAATTCTAGAATACCTACCACACTTGAAATAGCAATTTTCTTGTTGCAATGTTTTCTTTTACCTAAATTATGATGAAAAATCATAAAATTCGGGCACGGAAGCAAATATTTATATGATTTTTTACAAAAATAAAGTCAGATTTTACATATTTTTGATGAATACGTTGTATATTGTAAGCTTCATTGGCTGGATTTTAGAATACACACCCCTACCACCACACTTGAAATAGCAATTTTCTTGTTGCAATGTTTTTCTTTTACTTAAATTATGATAAAAAATCATAAAATTCGAGCGCGGAAGCAAATATTTATATCATTTTTTACAAAAATAAAGTCAGATTTTACCTATTCTTGAAATAGATATTTTTGTTAAAACATTCATAAACATGGTTTTGGACCTATACTGTGGATAAACTATGATGAAAAATTATGAAATTCGGGCGCGGAAGGAAATATTTATATGATTTTTTACAAAAAATATGTCAGATTTTACCAATTTTTGATGAAAACGTTGTATAATGTAAGCTACATGGGCTGGATTCTAAAATACCTAACACACTTGAAATAGCAATTTTTTTGTTGCAATGTTTTCTTTTAGCTAAAATATGATGAAAAATCATAAAATTCGGGCGCGGAAGCAAATATTTATATGATTTTTTACAAAAATAAAGTCAGATTTTACCTATTCTTGAAATGGATATTTTTGTTAAAACATTCATAAACATGGTTTTGAACCTATACTATGGATAAAATATGATGAAAAATTATAAAATTCGGGCGCGGAAGCAAATATTTATATAATTTTTTACAAAAATAATGTCAGATTTTACCTATTTTTGATGAATACGTTGTATATTGTAAACTTCATTGGCTGGATTCTAGAATACCTACCACACTTGAAATAGCAATTTTCTTGTTGCAACGTTTTCTTTTACCTAAATTTTGATGAAAAATCATTATATTCGGGCGAGGAAGCAAATATTTATATGATTTTTTACAAAAATAAAGTCAGATTTTACCTATTCTTGAAATGTATATTTATGTTAAAACATTCATAAACATGCTTTTGGACCTATACTATGGATAAAATATGATGAAAAAATTATAAAATTCGGGCGCGGAAGCAAATATTTATATAATTTTTTTACAAAAATAAAGTCAGATTTTACCTACTTTTGATGAATACGTTGTACATTGTAAGCTAAATGTGAACGAGTCTAGAATACCTAACACACTTGAATTAGCAATTTTCTTTTTGCAATGTTTTCTTTTAGCTAAAATATGATGAAAAATCATAAAATTCGGGCGCAGAAGCAAATATTTATATGATTTTTTACAAAAATAAAGTCAGATTTTACCTATATTTGAAATAGTTATTTTTGTTAAAACATTCATAATCATGCTTTTGGACCTATAATGTGGATAAACTATGATAAAAAATTATAAAATTCGGGCGCGGAAGCAATTATTTATATGATTTTTTCCAAAAAAAAAGTCAGATTTTACCTATTTTTGATGAATACGTTGTATATTGTACGCTACATGGGCTGGATTCTAGAATACCTAACACACTTGAAATAGCAATTTTCTTGTTGCAATGTGTTCTTTTGGCTAAAATATGATGAAAAATCATAAAATTCGGGCGGGGAAGCAAATATTTATATGATTTTTTACAAAAATAAAGTCAGATTTTACCTATTTTTGAAATGGATATTTTTGTTAAAACATTCATAAACATGCTTTTGGACCTATACTATGAATAATATATGATGAAAAATTATAAAATTCGGGCGCGGAAGCAAATATTTATATAATTTTTTACAAAAATAAAGTCAGATTTTACCTATTTTTGAAATGGATATTTTTGTTAAAACATTCATAAACATGCTTTTGGACCTATACTGTGGATAAAATATGATAAAAAAATTATAAAATTCGGGCGTGGAAGCAACTATTTATATGATTTTTTCCAAAAAAAAAGTCAGATTTTACCTATTTTTGATGATTACGATGTATATTGTACGCTACATGGGCTGGATTCTACAATACCTAACACACTTGAAATAGCAATATTCTTGTTGCAATGTTTTCTTTTAGCTAAAATATGATGAAAAATCATAAAATTCGGGCGCGGAAACTAATATTTATATGATTTTTTACAAAAATTAAGTCAGATTTTACCTATTTTTGAAATGGATATTTTTGTTAAAACATTCATAAACATGCTTTTGGACCTATACTATGGATAAAATATGATGAAAAATTATAACATTCGGGCGCGGAAGCAAATATTTATATAATTTTTTACAAAAATAAAGTCAGATTTTACCTATTTTTGATGAATACGTTGTACATTGTAAGCTAAATGGGCAGGAGTCTAGAATACCTAACACACTTGAATTAGCAATTTTCTTTTTGCAATGTTTTCTTTTAGCTAAAATATGATGAAAAATCATAAAATTCGGGCGCAGAAGCAAATATTTATATGATTTTATACAAAAATAAAGTCAGATTTTACCTATATTTGAAATAGTTATTTTTGTTAAAACATTCATAATCATGCTTTTGGACCTATAATGTGGATAAACTATGATGAAAAAATTATAAAATTCGGGCGCGGAAGCAATTATTTATATGATTTTTTCCAAAAAAAAAGTCAGATTTTACCTATTTTTGATGAATACGTTGTATATTGTACGCTACATGGGCTGGATTCTAGAATACCTAACACACTTGAAATAGCAATTTTCTTGTTGCAATGTGTTCTTTTGGCTAAAATATGATGAAAAATCATAAAATTCGGGCGCGGAAGCAAAAATTTTATGATTTTTTACAAAAATAAAGTCAGATTTTACCTATTTTTGAAATGGATATTTTTGTTAAAACATTCATAAACATGCTTTTGGACCTATACTATGAATAATATATGATGAAAAATTATAAAATTCGGGCGCGGAAGCAAATATTTATATAATTTTTTACAAAAATAAAGTCAGATTTTACCTATTTTTGATGAATACGTTGTATATTGTAAGCTTCATTGGCTAAATTCTAGAATACCTACCACACTTGAAATAGCAATTTTCTTGTTGCAATGTTTTCTTTTACCTAAATTATGATGAAAAATCATAAAATTCGGGCACGGAAGCAAATATTTATATGATTTTTTACAAAAATAAAGTCAGATTTTACCTATTCTTGAAATGTATATTTATGTTAAAACATTCATAAACATGCTTTTGGACCTATACTGTGGATAAAATATGATGAAAAATTATAAAATTCGGGCGCAGAAACAATTATTTGTATGATTTTTTCCAAACATAAAGTCTGATTTTACCTATATTTGAAATAGATATTTTTGTTAAAACATTCATAAACTTGCCTTCGGACCTATACTGTGGATAAAATATGATGAAAAATTATAAAATTCAGACGCGGAAGCAAATATTTGTATAGTTTTTTACAAAAATAAAGTCAGATTTTACATATTTTTGATGAATACGTTGTATATTGTAAGCTTCATTGGCTGGATTTTAGAATACCTACCACACTTGAAATAGCAATTTTCTTGTTGCAATGTTTTCTTTTACCTAAATTATGATAAAAAATCATAAAATTCGAGCGCGGAAGCAAATATTTATATCATTTTTTACAAAAATAAAGTCAGATTTTACCTATTCTTGAAATAGATATTTTTGTTAAAACATTCATAAATATGGTTTTGGACCTATACTGTGGATAAACTATGATGAAAAATTATGAAATTCGGGCGCGGAAGGAAATATTTATATGATTTTTTACAAAAAATATGTCAGATTTTACCAATTTTTGATGAAAACGTTGTATAATGTAAGCTACATGGGCTGGATTCTAAAATACCTAACACACTTGAAATAGCAATTTTTTTTGTTGCAATGTTTTCTTTTAGCTAAAATATGATGAAAAATCATAAAATTCGGGCGCGGAAGCAAATATTTATATGATTTTTTACAAAAATAAAGTCAGATTTTACCTATTCTTGAAATGGATATTTTTGTTAAAACATTCATAAACATGCTTTTGGACCTATACTGTGGATAAAATATGATGAAAAATTATAAAATTCGGGCGTGGAAGCAACTATTTATATGATTTTTTCCAAAAAAAAAGTCAGATTTTACCTATTTTTGATGATTACGATGTATAAAGGATGAATACTGAAAACCTTGACATAGGAAAATAACATATTCCATCTGTCCCGCTAAATAAAATCGGGTGTATATGGTATCGTTAGTTACATTACTTAATTTTGCATCTAATAAAACTAAATGTTGTGTAATAAGGCCTTTTCTAACTGAAATATTTGATAAAATAAATTGTATTTTGAAGGTTATCCTTCATATTTTCGAATAAGAAACGTCAAAAACAAAATGCTCCATAGCCGAGTGGATACGAGGGCTGTTTCATAACATAAATAATCTACAAGACCTGGTTCGAGACCACCTCAGCCCTATTTTTTTTTTAATTAAATTATGCTTAAAATATCTTTATTATATCAGACTATTTTAATAAAATAGCAATATTCATATTTTTATAAATAAAAAAAATCCAAATATTTAATAGAATTATTATTTGCTGTCTGTCAAACTTAACAATTAATTCGAATTTAGTTTTTAGTGTATAATTTTGTATTTCATGTTTCGAAACATGATATTTTAAGTATAATTTAATTTAAAAAAAAATAAGGCCGAGATGGTCTCGAACCAGTTCTTGTAGATTATTTATGTTATAAAACAGCCCTCGTATCCACTCGGCTATGGAGCATTTTGTTTTTGACGTTTCTTATTCGAAAATATGAAGGATAACCTTCAAAATACAATTTATTTTATCAAATATTTCAGTTAGAAAAGGCCTTATTACACAACATTTGGTTTTATTAGATGCAAAATTAAGTAATCTAACTAACGATACCATATACAGCACGATTTTATTTAGCGGGACAGATAGAAACAGCAAAAAACTGTTTTCCCATGTTATTTCCCTATGTCAAGGTTTTTAGTATTCAGCCTGTATTGTACGCTACATGGGCTGGATTCTACAATACCTAACACACTTGAAATAGCAATATTCTTGTTGCAATGTTTTCTTTAGCTAAAATATGATGAAAAATCATAAAATTCGGGCGCGGAAACAAATATTTATATGAGTTTTTACAAAAATAAAGTCAGATTTTACCTATTTTTGAAATGGATATTTTTGTTAAAACATTCATAAACATGCTTTTGGACCTATACTATGGATAAAATATGATGAAAAATTATAAAATTCGGGCGCGGAAGCAAATATTTATATAATTTTTTTACAAAAATAAAGTCAGATTTTACCTATTTTTGATGAATACGTTGTATATTGTAAGCTTCATTGGCTGGATTCTAGAATACCTACCACACTTGAAATAGCAATTTTCTTGTTGCAATGTTTTCTTTTACCTAAATTATGATGAAAAATCATAAAATTCGGGCACGGAAGCAAATATTTATATGATTTTTTACAAAAATAAAGTCAGATTTTACCTATTCTTGAAATGGATATTTATGTTTAAACATTCATAAACATGCTTTTGGACCTATACTGTGGATAAAATATGATGTAAAATTATAAATTCGGGCGCAGAAACAATTATTTGTATGATTTTTTCCAAAAAAAAAGTCAGATTTTACCTATTTTTGATGAATACGTTGTATATTGTACGCTACATGGGCTGGATTCTAGAATACCTAACACACTGGAAATAGCAATTTTCTTGTTGCAATGTTTTCTTTTAGCTAAATTATGATGAAAAATCATAAAATTCGGGCGCGGAAGCAAATATTTATATGATTTTTTACAAATATAAAGTCAGATTTTACCTATTCTTGAAATGGATATTTTTGTTAAAACATTCATAAACATGCTTTTGGACCTATACTGTGGATAAAATATAATGAAAAATTATAAAATTCGGGCGCGGAAGCGACTATTTATATGATTTTTTCCAAAAAAAAAGTCAGATTTTACCTATTTTTGATGAATACGTTGTATATTGTACGCTACATGGGCTGGCTTCTAGAATCCCTAACACACTTGAAATAGCAATTTTCTTGTTGCAATGTTTTCTTTTAGCTAAAATATGATGAAAAATCATAAAATTCTGGCGCGGAAGCAAATATTTATATGATGTTTTACATAAAATAAAGTCAGAAATTACCTATTTTTGAAATGGATATTTTTGTTAAAACATTCATAAACATGCTTTTGAACCTATACTATGGATAAAATATGATTAAAATTAATAAATTCGAGCGCGGAAGCAAATATTTATATGATTTTTTACAAAAAAAAAGTCAGATTTTACCTATTTTTGATGAATCCGTTGTATATTGTAAGCTACAGGGGCTGGATTCTAGAATACCTAACACACTTGGAAAAGCAATTTTCTTGTTGCAATGTTTTCTTTTAGCTAAAATATGATGAAAAATCATAAAATTTGGGCGCGGAAGCAAATATTTATAACATTTTTTAAAAATTATAGTCAGATTTTACCTATTTTTGAAATGGATATTTTTGTTAAAACATTCATAAACATGCCTTTGGACCTATACTATGGATAAAATATGATGAAAAATTATAAAATTCGGGCGCGGAAGCAAATATTTATATAATTTTTTACAAAACTAAAGTCAGGTTTTATCTATTTTTGATGAATACGTTGTATAATGTAAGCTTCATTAACTGGATTCTAGAATACCTACCACACTTGAAATAGCAATTTTCTTGTTGCAATATTTTCCTTTTACCTAAATTAGGATGAATAATCATAAAATTCGGGCGCGGAAGCAAATATATATATGATTTTTTACAAAAATAAAGTCAGATTTTACCTATTCTAGAAATGGATGTTTTTGTTAAAACATTCATAAACATGCTTTTGGACCTATACTGTGGATAAAATATGATAAAAATTTATAAAATTCGGGCGCTGAAGCAAATATCTTTATGATTTCTTACAAAAAAAGTCAGATTTTACCTATTTTGATGAATACGTTGTATATTGTAAGCTACGTGGGCAGGATTCTAGAATACCTAACACACTTGCAATAGCAATTTTCTTGTAGCAATGTTTTCTTTTAGCTAAAATATGATGAAAAATCATAATTTCGAGCGCGGAAGCAAATATTTATATGATTTTTTACAAAAATAAAGTCAGATTTTATCTATTTTTGAAATGGATATTTTTGTTAAAACATTCATAAACATGCTTTTGGACCTATACTATGGATAAAAAATGATGAAAAATTATAAATTCGGGCGCGTAAGCAAATATTTATATAATTTTTTACAAAAATAATGTCAGATTTTACCTATTTTTGATGAATACGTTGTATATTGTAAGCTTCATTGGCTGGATTCTAGAATACCTACCACACTTGAAATAGCAATTTTCTTGTTGCAATGTTTTCTTTTACCTAAATTATGATGAAAAATCATAAAATTCGGGCGCGGAAGCAAATATTTATATGATTTTTTACAAAAAAAGGCCGATTTTACCTATTCTTGAAATGAATATTTTTGTTAATACATTCATAAACATGCTTTTGGACCTATACTGTGGAAAAAATATCATGAAAAATTATAAAATTCGGGCGCGGAAGCAAATATTTATATGATTTTTTACAAAAAAAAAGTCAGATTTGACCTATTTTTGATGAATACGTTGTATATTGTAAGCTACATGGGCTAGATTCTATTATACTTACCACACTTAAAATAGCAATTTTCTTGTTGCAATGTTTTCTCTTAGCTAAAATATGATGAAAAATCATAAAATTCGGGCGCGGAACAAATATTTATATGATTTTTTACAAAAATAAAGTCAGATTTTACCTATTTTTGAAATGGATATTTTTGTTAAAACATTCATAAACATGCTTTTGGATTTATACTATGGAAAAAATATGATGATAAAATATAAAATTCGTGCGCGGAAGCAAATAATTATATAATTTTTTACAAAAATAAAGTCAGATTTTACCTATTTTTGATGAATACGTTGTATATTGTAAGCTTCATTGGCTGGATTCTAGAATACCTAACACACTTGAAATAGCAATTTTCTTGTTGCAATGTTTTCTTTTAGCTAAATGATGATGAAAAATTATAAAATTCGGGCGCGGAAGCAAATATTTATATGATTTTTTACAAAAATAAAGTCAGATTTTACCTATTCTTGAAATGGATATTTTTGTTAAAACATTCATAAACATTCTTTTGGACCTATACTGTGGATAAAATATGAAGAAAAATTATAAAATTCGGGCGTGAAAGAAAATATTTATATAATTTTTTACAAAATTAAGTCAGATTTTACCTATTTTTGATGAATACGTTGTTTATTGTAAGCTTCATTGGCTGGATTCTAGAATACCTAACACACTTGAAATAGCAATTTTCTTGTTGCAATGTTTTGTTTTACCTAAATTATGATGTAAAAATCATAAAATTCGGGCGCGAAAGCAAATATTTATATGATTTTTTACAAAAATAAAGTCAGATTTTACCTATTCTTGAAATGGATATTTTTGTTAAAACATTCATAAACATGCTTTTGGACCTATACTGTGGATAAAATATGATAAAAAATTAGAAAATTCGGGCGCGGAAGCAAATATTTCTATAATTTTTCACAAAAATAATGTCAGATTTTACCAATTTTTGATGAATACGTTGTATATTGTAAGCTATATGGGCTGGATGCTAGAATACCTAACACACTTGAAATAGCAATTTTCTTGTTGCAATGTTTTCTTTTAGCTAAAATATGATAAAAAATCATAAAATTCGGGCGCGGAAGCAAATATTTATATGATTTTTTTACAAAAATAACATCAGATTTTACCTATTCTTGAAATGGATATTTTTGTTAAAACATTCATAAACATGCTTTTGGACCTATACTATGGATAAACTATGATGAAAAATTATAAAATTCGGGCGCGGAAGCAAATATTTATATGATTTTTTACAAAAAAAATGTCAGATTTTACCTATTTTTGATGAATACGTTGTATATTGTACGCTACATGGGCTGGATTCTACAATAACTAATACACTTGAAATAGCAATTTTCTTGTTGCAATGTTTTCTTTTAGCTAAAATATGATAAAAAATCATAAATTCGGGCGCGGAAGCAATATTTTATATGATTTTTTACAAAAATAAAGTCAGATTTTACCTATTCTTGAAATGGATATTTTTGTTAAAACATTCATAAACATGCTTTTGGACCTATACTGTGGAAAAAATATGATGAAAAATTATAAAATTCGGGCGCGGAAGCAATTATTTATATGATTTTTTTCCAAAAAAAAAAATCAGATTTTACCTATTTTTGATGAATACGTTGTATATTGTACGCTACATGGGCTGGATTGTAGAATACCTAACACACTTGAAATAGCAATTTTCTTGTTGCAATGTGTTCTTTTGGCTAATATATGATGAAAAATCATAAAATTCGGGCGCGGAAGCAATATTTATATAATTTTTTACAAAAATAAAGTCAGATTTTACCTATTTTTGAAATGGATATTTTGTTAAAACATTCATAAACATGCTTTTGGACCTATACTATGGATAAAATATGATGAAAAAATTATAAAATTCGGGCGCGGAAGCAAATATTTATATAATTTTTTTACAAAATTAAGTCAGATTTTACCTATTTTTGATGAATACGTTGTATATTGTAAGCTTCATTGGCTGGATTCTAGAATACCTAACACACTTGAAATAGCAATTTTTCTTGTTGCAATGTTTTGTTTTACCTAAATTATGATGTAAAAATCATAAAATTCGGGCGCGAAAGCAAATATTTATATGATTTTTTACAAAAATAAAGTCAGATTTTACCTATTCTTGAAATGGATATTTTTGTTAAAACATTCATAAACAGCTTTTGGACCTATACTGTGGATAAAATATGATAAAAAATTAGAAAATTCGGGCGCGGAAGCAAATATTTCTATAATTTTTCACACTCTGAGATAGCGCGT